>JAVSBS010011150.1:97208-128475 GCA_033124195.1 Coracias cyanogaster
CTTCACATGGAAGGACACCACCCAGAGAGCTCAGCAAGATACAACCAGCCCCAACAGAAGCCACACCCAACAGGAAGCTCCTCTGACAAATCAGCTGCTGGTTCAAGTATCCCTGGCCTCATCCACCACCCCAGCCATGACCACCTAGGTGAGGGCAGAGCCACAGAGACACAGGTGGGCCAGGTTCTGCCTCTGGAACATGAAGCCAGTAAGAAAACCAAAACCTTCTGGAAGGTTGTGAGTCATTCATAGGTCAGCTCCAGCTTGGGTCCCACAACTCAGGCCCCAGCATTTCACTTACTAGACATGACTTTTGGTTTAACCTGTTTGAGCTGCTTTGACATTCAGGAGAATTCCAACTTGAGAATTTTTATCTGAATAAGAGGAAATGAATTTAAATTACCCACTGAAAAAAAGGAAAAGAATCTTTAATGAGGTTTTGAGCACAGATTTGTATGTCCATGTTTGAAAGGTGCTAAGGCATAAATAGAAGACAAGGCATGGAAAAGGATGAAAACAAAGAGGAGAAGAGAGGTGGACAACAGAGAAGGCAAAGGGTCTAACATAATGCAGATAGAAGCTCACTTCAGAGAACAGTCTTCAGGAAAAGAATCAGTTGCAGCCCATGCTGGAAGCAGGGAAGACAAGAGACAAAGGAGTGGCTTTATCAGACCTTCAGATGTTGTAGGAACATGTGTCTTATCAGCTGGGAAAGGTATACCTCCAGACCCATAAAACAACCCTAGCTTTTGCAGCGAAAAGTGTTCCAGAAAATGTGTACCGCCAAGGAGTAGTGTTGATGACCGGAGAGCAGTGTAATAGCTGAAACTTAGAGCTGAGCCAAGGATGAGACATTAGTTTTAGTCCCTTTATTTAAACAGCCAAATAAGGAAGAATCCAGCTTAAGCTACAACAGACTGGATTATTCTTATACAGGTACACGCAACAAAACCGTGTGATGGGAGGAAAAGGAACACAAGATCACAACTGCATACAGCTCTCCCACTCCCCCAGTTAGCAAGGCGTACAGCTATTTGGAAAAATTGGGATCCAACTGTTCTTTCTCTCTTTTTAGTGAATTTTCTTACTTCCACTGTCCCAACCCACCACCCACCTTCCGAGAAAACTAAAGCTCCAGTGATTTGTTTGTAACATTTAATTCTTACTTGAAGAGCTTATGTTACCGGGTCTAAGGAAAACAAAGAATGCTAAACAACTTAAACAGCCAACAACTGACAAATAGCAAATAATCAAAGCACTCAATTCAAACATAAATGAGGCTAGGGATTGCCTATTATTCTGTCTTTGCACACTACCCAGAAAACAGGCAGAGGGGGTGCATTCTTGGTCAATCCCTAGGCACTGTCATAATAAACATGATTAATAGACTATAATTTACCTGCACAAATAATTCAATGAACAAATACAAACAACAAACAAATTTGGGCAGCCACGATCAGATCTTGAGCAGAATAAAGCAAACTCACTAAATAAATTGGTATCAACTAGTCCTAGTAATTGCATTCCATCTCCCAGAATGGCTCCTGGATTACTTATGGAGCCCAAAAGCCTGCCAAACATTTTACAAGCTATGTCCATTCTGTGCCTACGAGAGTGGATTCACTGCCTACACCCAAATCACTGAGAGCTTGCATTTGCATTGACATTTTTATGGGGCTTTCTAGCTTCGCAAGTGTTTTCTAAGGGCTGAGGTTTAAAATAGCTCTGGTCCTCTTGTAATATTCTTGATTAAGTAACAGGATCAGACTAGGTTTTGCATTCTTTCAGCCACAGAAATGACTTACTAGGGGTGTTAAAATAAGACCCCCTGGAGAAACACGTGCACAGGTTATAGATAAGCCCTCAGTGCTGCATTAGCTTTCCTCGTTATTTGCTCTCCCCATGCCTCAGTTGTCCTGGATTTTGAGCTTGAGTCACAGCTCAGCAGAGACCCTGGAAGTCTGTGCTGTCTTTAGGCAGCTCTGAGAGATGTGAGCACCTCCCCTCCACAGACCAGAGCTCTGGTCAGTTTTGTGACTGCAAAGCAGAGCGACAAGAGTCACTTTTTGGAAGAAATGCTGAACACAGCTTTCTTGGGCCATGCATCGTCCCTCCTCCCAGCCTCAGCCAGGCAGCAATGCTGAGCGTGGTGGGTAAGCGCAGGTTCCACGACAAGGTAAGATAAATGGAGAAACATGCACTGCAAAAGATGTTTATTGAGTGAGATGCTAAATGAATAACCCAATCAATGCTGTAATATTTAATTCAATACAAACTTCAGATTGAGAGTGTTCCCCATTTATTTTGTGCTGTCACAGAAATTGTCATTCGTTAGAGCAGTGTGCTATCATTAACGGGAAGAGCTTTCCAGCAGGGAGGGGCTGGCTCCAGACTTTGGGTACAGCCTTTGCAAGAGGGTGAGTGATGGAGAGCTACTACCTTCCTTCTCTGCTAGGGACTTTGGAAAAGGAAGGAGACATTGTGCTCTTCTGAAACACTCCCACCCTCTCTAATGCCTTGTGTGAGTGTAACATTTTCTCCATGTGGCTAGGAGCTCTTTGCAGCTGTGTCTGTGCCCTGGATTATTTGGATGTGCCAACCATGAGTTTAAACTGCCCTATTCTCTCCCTCTTTTGGGCTCTCGTTTGCCTGCTGGGGCACTGCCACTGCTCACATTCTCAGCAGAGGGCTGCAGTCAGGGATGTGGTAGGGAAGTGCAGACCCATGACCATGTCCTGAGAACTCAGACAGTGCCAGCAGAAGAAGCAAGGGGAGGCAGAAAAACTTGCTTCCTGGGTGAAGTGCTGGTGTGGCAATGCACACATCTCCTCAGCACTATGAGGAAACTGTGAGGTCGGCTGCAGCATGCCAGCACACCCTGCTTGCATTTGGACTAGCTTGCAGGCAGCCCTGCCCGCTGGCGAGCTGTCCTGCCTCACCACCATCGCAAAGTGCTCACCCTCTAACACACGTGCATTGGGATGTCATGGCAGAAGTTGCCAGCTGGCTGGACACCCCTTGCTTGTGACAGGTGGCACATTGTCTCTAAATCATCCTGGCCATCCTTATTCAGTGCACCTGGCACCCAGTCCCCCACATTTATAGCTGCCTCTCTCGTAGATCTCAAACCATCTGGTACAACTCTAACTTGTCCTGTGCTTGACTGGATTTCCTGGGGGTAATACTTGACCCAGTGGTGCCTGCAACTCCTTCCTCATCGCATGCTGCCTCTGACGGTTGTTATTCTCTCTGGCCTTTATCATTGGTCAGGTTGTGCCAAGATCCAGGATGATGTTTAAAGCGTGGCATGACATCACTGAAGCCCCATTCTTTGAACTAGTCTATTCTCTTTTTCCTAGCAATTTGTGTGAAAGCAGTTCCAGGTAGTTCAGTATTGATTTCCACATGGATATTTGAGAAATGTGTTCATTCCAGCAAGTTGAATACCTTCAGTCAGTGTTCTTCAAAGCCAACTTCACTCTTGAAGCAATCACAGTTAGCTTATTAATTCCCTTCTCAAAATCCTTCATTCTTTCTTCTGCCTCTCTCTTTTTTTCTCAGGCAAGTCTTTAATTATCCCAAGTGTTGCTCAGGTGAAGCAGCTGAAAGGTGTGTTTAACATGTCCTCTGAATACTTGCAGAAGACTAATGAAATAAGGACAGATTTAGTGAGTCTGGATGCACATGCATCTGCATGCTCATTTAGTTCTGTTCATTCTCCCCTCCCAAAGGAAACCAAATCCTGCTGGCCTCTGGTGAACTTCTCCACTGCTTTTGGGGAGCTGACATGGGCACAGCATATGATTCTGTCAAGCCTCAAGTGCTCTGAAGGTTTCTAATTCAAGGTAATTTACGAGGAACTGTTTTGAAAGGAGAGCACAAAACCTCCATATTAATTGGAGGTGATCTGGAAGGCAAAGCATATGTCAATGCGGAGATAACAATGTATGAATACAAACAAAAGCAGCCCCCTGCTCCCCTTTTCTATCTAATCTATCCATCCATTCATCCATTCTAACTCTACCTCCTCTTCTCACTTCCTTTATTTTTATGGCTTCAAGAATTCATGTTTCATCCACATTTCAAAGGCTGGTGAGTACAGAACTTTGTCGGCATCTTCATTTTAAACTGAAAAAACAAACAGCACCCCCTTAGCCCCCCTTCTCCCAGTCTGTTTCTGCCAGAAACATAGCAACCAGCACGCACAGCTTTCTGCAGGCAGCCTAGTTTGCATTTAATTAGTTCTGTGATATCCTAAACTTCTTTCAACCTCCGCCCCCAGAACATCGCTGTAGAAATCCTCACTCCAGGAATGGCATGATGGAGCTGTCAAAAAACCAGCATCTGTGCCAGGAAGTGTTTAGAACACTTGGATTTCTGAATCGGGACACGACTTGCCTGGAATATACTCTGCTACCCAGAAAATGAAGCAACATAATGCTCCGCAGATGAACAAAGATAGGAAATCTAAACCCCATTTTATAAGCTGGGACATATGAGGCAGAGATATGAAGCTACCTGCTCTCAGAGCATCTGTCTGGCATATCAGTAGCTGTGCCAGGACAGGCGCCTGCTCTTCCCTGCTGGGAGGAGACAAGGGTTTTCCAAGGTGAGAAGGAATCTTGTGGGACAATCAGTCCTAATTTCTAGCATCTTCTTTTCACAGCCATGTATCCCTGTGCCAGCTGTGAGTAGGACTTTGTGAGTCTCATTGTAACAGGGCTTATATTCTCATGGATCACCTTTAGGTACTCAGTCCAAGGGCAAAGAAGAGAAAAGGCAGAATAACTTAATGCTGGAGGGAAGGGGCTTGTATGGACCAGTATGGGAACTCCTTCTGAACACCCACCCTACAATTTGTCAAGTGAGAGTGCTCAGGACAAGGATTGACAAGCTCCCTGCTTCACCTTGTAGAAAACACCACCTACAGCTCCATGTGGTTCCCATTAGCTCCACCAATTCCATCCTAGACCTGGGCCCTGCCTCCAAGGCTTTTGCTTGGACACTGTACCAGGAGTTAACAAAACTGGCCATGAGATAAGTGTGTGGCTAAATCAAGCTGGCTGCTCGGGGATTCTGGTCCTTTATTTTTTCCCTCTGCAGTCCCGAATTTCCACCCACAGATCAATCATTCCCACTCCCCCCTCTTCCAAGACAACAGGGCTTTCCCACGGCAGTGTCAACCCCAGTGGTGTCTGAGATGGCCAATGAAATGGTCCCCATTTCTCCCCTCAGCAAAACTTCCCTTTTCTGTCTGTTTACCCCTAACTTACAGCTGATAAGTGCCAGCCACAGAAAAGCTTCTCAGAGTTACCTGCATTTCTACTAGCCACAGCAAACCCAAGAGATGGAAAGGAAGCAGAGTTAAAGCAGGAATTGATATTTTTAATCACTCCGTCAGCCCTCTAACACTTTTTGATGCCTTAGCCAGGCTTACAGCTGGAAAGACCATTGCTGACAATGGTACCAGCATGAAAAGATGTGTCCATTTTCTGTATGTGTCCAGTGCAATGAAGCTTCTTGCTCTGTCCATTTGCAACCTCTCAGCAGGGGGTGCAGCTGCATTCACTGCCAGAACTCTGAGAATTGAAGCACAGGGAGCATTCACCTCATTCAACAGTTCCTCCCTCCCACCCCCTGCCACTCTGCCGCTGTTAAGCTCCCTGCAGCTTCAGCTGCTTTATCATCTCATTTGCTTTCTGATCTGACACGAGCCTGCCATGCAGCTGATCAAAGGCAGAAACCAGAGTGCAGTCGGTCTGAGCAGCCCCAGAATTCAAACAAACATGTCACTTCCCATCTCTATATGTTAGACAACTTCACTTCTTTCTAATACTGTCTCTTTTAATCTCTCCCTCCACACATACACCCATTTGCTTTCTCTTCATCCTCTACATTCATTTCCTATGCCCACATGCTGTCAACTTTTCCCTTTCCTTTCTTGATCTTTCCCATAACTTTTCCCCCTTTCCCCCTTGCTTCCAAAGTCCCTCTGTCTTCACGACTGCTCTCATTCCTTCCTTCTCTCTCTTTCTACTCTTACCAGCATGTTCACGCTGTTTTACTTGATTGTTTCAGCTTCTGCTGCTTCCTCGCTCTTTTCTTTCTTTTTCTTGGAGACTCCACATTTTTTGGTATGAGTGAAGTCACTTTTTGTGGGGTGGAAGTAAGGTCCCAGAAGGGATATTGTTTTCTTCAAAGCCATGTGTAGACTATTATTAGTATCAATATTATCTTTATACATGTCCCTTGAATCAGTAAATGACCTTCTGCCATGAAGTCTTTCATGCATCAGAAGCCTCTCAGCACTTGAGAAGAGAGAAATTCAGTGGTCCATTCCTGCAAGCAAGCGAGGAAGGAAGGAAGGAAGAAAGCAAGCAAGAAAGAGAGCACAAAAGAGATGAGACAAAGAGAAAAGAGAAGAAAAGAAAAAAAGAGGAAAGCAAAAGATCAAAAGGTATTTTAGACTTTTGGGGCAGATGTGGATACAGGATGTAAATTCAAGCAAGTTCAAATAGAAAGCTTTTTGTATTATGTCGCTGAATTCTGTTTTAACGTAGTTCTCAAATAACTCTTGCATCTCAAGCTGAAAATAGCAATCCTAGAATGTCTCTAGTAATTCTCTCCATCACCTGCGCAGGACTACAAATAAAACTTATTCTGAGACTGCCAGATTTTAGCTGCCAGGATTTGGGCTCACATATCATTATTTCAGTCTGCAGCCAGCTATCACTCCAAATTGGGAAGGAGACCAGTTCACACCTGTTTAGGTTAGGAAATAAGTGTTGAGTCTGATCCCTTATGGCAAGCCCAGGCTCTTGTCCCTGATGATAGACAGAAAGACGCAGGAATCACATGTGGCACAGGTAAGATCATTTTCCCTCCACTTCCCTACCCATTACGGCTCAACTGAAGCTTCAAGAGTTGGAAACGACATTCTAAGGCTCAAAGTAATCTGCAAAATTTGTATTGAGATCTGAACATCTCTGAGGTCTTCACGCAGGCATTTTGGTCTACACCCAGCTTGATTAAAGTATTCCTGGATTCAATTAACTGAAAGATAATGGGATTATTTCACAACATGCAATCTGATTTTTTTTTGTTACAGTAAAGTGAGCGAACAGCGATTACAGGGTTTAATACAACAGGCCTTGCTGTTCCATTGGAATCAAAAAGTGACATGAAATTAGGTCAATTTAGACAGAATTTCTTGAGGGAAGCTAAGAGAGGGGGAAAAGATCTCTGGTTTTCCTTCATAAGATTATTTTTGGTAGATAATTCTAGAAAATGTATTCCATGGCACATTATACAACAGAAGAAGGAACATTTAAATGAAAGACAATTCATTTTCATCAAAACAAAATACACATTGAATCAAGTGTTAGATACACATACAAAATCATTTCCCCAGTATATTCTCTAATAGAAAACATCTTCCAAAAACTAAGGCTTTAATTACAGTTCCATGTCAAGCCCATATTTCAAAAACCTGAATCCTGGGTGTGGATGGTCATGGGGTTTACTTTGCTAGATACTCCCCCTGGGAGCAATGGTCATCACCAAGGCCAAGTCACAGGGTTGGCAGCAGGTATCCGTGTGTATGATGCAGCTACATCCAGCCTGGGAGTGACTTCCAACACGTGGATGGTCCATGGAGCCCTCCAGCATCCATCTTGACCCTCCACCTTGGTGAAATGTAGTGGTTGTACTGCACAGGGACCTGCGAGGAAACTTCCACTTCACTCTGTAACTTTGGACCAGTCCTTGATTAAGTGCCCGTCTGAAGGCTTTGCTAGCCATAGCAGTCCCAGAGCTGAACAATCGCCTAAGCTTCTAAACCTCAAATCTGCTTGCTTCAAACCCATTAGGCAGATTTTATTTACGATATCTTTCTACATCAGCAGTGCAGATAGTTTATTTTTTGTAACGAAAACCAGCCCTTTACACATCTGCAGATGCTTCCACATGAATATGCTAAAAAATTTATTGTCCATCGTATTGGGGTACTTTAGCTTTTGGTGATCCTTTTGAACCTCCAGAGTTTTCCAACTGAAGGTGTCTCTTGTGCCATGGGGCACTTAAAAAAAACCACCTAAAAGAAAAGAATTAACAATCTACAGTCCCTAAATCCCCAGTTCTCGGCTTAATAATGCATTTTCAGCTGTGCAGTTCCAACATTCATAACTAGTGCTGAGAAAATAATTTGCAGTCAGTAATTTGCTGAAAGAATTTAGTCCTTTTCTCTGCTCACAGATGGTCCCTGAGCAAAATCAAAATTTCCTCGAATGTACTGATTATTTGAAAATACTCCACACATTTTTGGCAGGGCTTTTTTTCTCCCCCCTTTGAAAAAACCCTTGCAGATTGATCACAAAAGCATTGCTTGTGTATTCCATAGTTAGTTCTAGCCATGAGCTGCTGGTTTGTTGTGATTAATCATAGGTTCATAGTATAGTTTCCATTTCTCCATTAGACAAAAAACAAAACCGCTGTAATACTTATAGTCAGGTGTAGGCCTTAAAAAACCCCTGGGGCTTTTATTTCCTTTGGGAAAAAGAAGCAGGGAAATTAGACTGGGGAATTTTAACTCTTTTTGTCTCTGGTTCTCCCAGGCTCTCCCACATCTCTCAGAGTCCCTACAGTTCCAGTTTCATATGGCTTCACTACAAGGTCTTGCAATGGTGCAGCAGGGCCACGTATTTGAAGCTGTGCATCCTAATGGCACAACATCACACATAACACCCCCTCATGCTCCCCGGCCCCATTCAGTGAAATCAGCTCTGCCCAGATTAGAGCACGAAAGCACCCTTTCAGAGGTTGCAGGATGCTGCACTGGAAGCACATGAGGTATGGGAGGAGCTGGAGGGTGCAGAGAGATAGGGATGGACAGAGGAGTCTTCTTCAAATTTGTGAGACCTGAAAGGCCTGGTTTTTTAAAGAATCACTCCAGAGCAGAAAGAAATAAAGCTTCCAAAATTGATTGATAGGCTGGGCTTTTCATTTAAATTCCATTTTCTCCTTGCACACCAAGGAACTACATGCAAGGGGAAAACATGGCATTGTATTTAACTGTGTTCACACCAAGACCTAGGAAAAAGGACTACTGTTTACTTACAGACTTGTTAAGGCTACAGAAGACTCACCAACTTCTTGTTCTGTCCTCATGTTCTGTTTACCTGCTTCTGCTAGCTCTGAGTTGTCCTGCGCTGACCCTCTAGCTGGGACACTGGAATTCATCCAAGGCTGGGTGCAAGCTGATGTCCTAGAGCTGAAGGGATAGGACCACATCTTGGTACAAATCCTTTAAGCCATCCCTTCCATCCATCAATTGCTTTCTTTCTGTGTTAATGTGTGCTATTGATGCAAGCACAGACAGAATTGTGCCACTCTTTGCAGCTGCTTCAGGGAAGAATCACATTTACATTACTAAATGCAGCTTTCCAGCAAAAACACAGAGTGAAGTCAGAAGACAGCCTTTGATAAGGAAGAAAGAGACTTTAAAACAAATAACCCACATTCACTAACATGTATTCAAATACAGACAAGAGGAACAGTGGTAACAAAACCAACCCCCCTGACATTTCTGCTTCAAGCAGCCTTTATCACAGAGCTTACGTTTTTTATTTTGGCTGTTACCTTTCCTTTTGATGGTGTCTACTGAATCACTTCTCAAACAGACATTTCTCCACTTCCTTATGTGTAGTCTGTGGTGTTGGGGGATCCTGTCTCTTCCAGATGTATTCTTAGTTAGACTACCCCAAGCAATGACAACCTGTTAAAGTATAAAAGGTTTTTCTGCTCCTGGAAGGCATTCTGAGTCCACAATGGAGCTCTGGAAAGAGTTCTTGAACTTTACTTATATCAAGAAGACAGGACAGAGATGCCTGTCTTGCTGCTGCATTTATGGAAATATGACAACTTAAAATGTTTTGAGAAAAAAACCCAACAGACTATTTTTTAAGAGGGTAACATTTGCATTCTAATTAATTTAGTATACGGGAGATTCTATTTGTTAATTGTATGTAGGAGAACACCTCACAAAGCCTTTGGGACATATGTGGTGCACTATGATAGCCTGGCTAGATAATTGGCACATGTAGGTCTTAAATTTTCAATATGACACTAGATTTATTTTATTTTTTTAATTCTGTGGCAGGATAGCAGAAACTGAGGAGTTTCAGCAGATGGAAATGGGCAGCTACAGCTGGCCTCAGACAGAAAATAAAGGATTTAATGACATTTAAAGCAACAAAAAAAGCAGAAGCAAACAAGCTGTTGAAGATTACATCAGTAGGTTTCAGAATTAGCCATTTATTAGTGTAGCCGACAAGAGTCATACCATTCAGAACTACTGGTTTTGAGCTGCATTTTGGAAAACACTGGAGCAGAGAGTTACTCCCAACTAATATTCTGATAGTTGTTTCTAGCTTTTCTTGATGGCAGAAAAATTATTTTTTTTTAAAAATGGAACTGAAGCAAGTAACAATTCAGAGACAGGAGGTCAATTCTGTGGCAACTTCCATGGCAATGGTGACAAAAACCCCCAAGCCTCTAAGAGCTTCTATAGAAGGTAGTTTTTCACGGCTGGAACATTTTCTGTCTATTATAAAGTTAAAAAATAAGCAATTTCCTCAATCAGAAAGCGCAAGGTGAATCACTCCAGAGTTAGAACGTTTGAAAAATAAGGCAAAATCTCAGCCCAGACTTATCAGTTCATTCCACCCCTAACACCATTCACCACAGACCTCTTTCCCCGAAACATCAGGTTGTCTCAAGTTGAGATCCAGATGCAAATTCCTTAACTTGTTAAAAAGTCTCACCAGTTAGAAGTTCAAAAGAGGACAAGCATTACAGGGTGTGGGCTTAGAGACCTCTTGAATCAAGAAGATAAAAAAAGAAACACAATCTTTCCAGTTACATAAGCTCAAGGTTTATGCCAGACAGTACATGATATACTAACCAAGGAGAGAAGGATATAGTGGGCCCAGGCTTTATTAAGGTCCAAGTGTACATGATTTAATTTTCATTAGACTTAGTTAGCAGCTAAATAGTAATTTGGGCAAGAGTTCTAGCTCTGCTTAATATTTTAGTCTTACAACAGAATAATATCTCCAGCATCATTAAAAACAAACATTCAGATGGGAACAAATTAACTAATCTCAATTCAGCCAACAGCAAAGACCTCCTTTCTATTACTGCCATTTCACAAAAACGATAGTAATTTCCAAATCACCTCTTTAAAATATGTGACTTTCGTATCAAGCCTGTAAGGCCATAAAATTAAACCCCTCCACCCTAATGAGGGAGTCACTCCCTGAGGTCCCTGTATTCTCTTGGAGAATGCCTTGCAAGTGGGGGGATCATCTAGTTCACCTCTACTTGCCACAGAGGACGTGCAGTGATCCAACAAGCCATTGGCCACCTAAAACTACATAAAGCAAGCTGCCCTAAAATATTTAGAGGTCCAGGTCTTATATAACAGCTTCCAGAGAAAGGCACTTACTCCTGCAAATACACTAGGGCATAAAATAAATAAAGACTGTAGCCTCTGCTTTGATACCCATTTTGTTCATGGGTGATCAGATCTTTTCTATTCCTTTATCCACTGAGCTGTGCCTTGATAATGGGCACCTCCAGCTCCAGGTGATACAAAGAATACCACAGAAGGCAACTGCAAGACCTTCACTTGCTGCCTGGCACGGGCTTCTATGCTAAAAACCAGAGCAATCTCTCCTTTGCTTTTCCACTTAGAGTTTCTCTGATGCTTTCTGACTAAACAAGAACAAGCCTCATTTATTCTTAGAAAAGTTGCTGGGTCACTCATAAGGCCAAATTTAAGTTTTGGTGGAAAAGGTTTCTCTGCAGGCTGCATCTGAAAACTGCCCACTCTCAAATCCCACTTCCTATATCCCAAAGCACTTTGAGGAAGTTTGGATACACATTTGAACTTTTCAGCTTGATGTAGTCTCTCCCTGTGACTCATAGAAATGTTTCCATGAATATTTAATTTTTTTTTAAGTTCCAAAAGAAAAAAAAAAGCTTAAATAGGAAAAGAAAAAGACTCAAACAAATACTATAGCTGCCAACATCTTGTGACAGAAAGTCAATAGCTTTTAAATCTGCATAAAATTACATACATTTCCATGAAATTACCTGCATTTGCATATAGTGATACTGGATTCTACAAGGGACTTGCAGCTCCTCTCCAGTCTCCCCAAATCCTGTCTTCTCCCACTGGCCCAGCAATGCATTAATTCTGCCATTCTTGAGCTCTGAAGGCCCTGGGAAAATCCAGGAGAGAATTGCTGGGGCATTACTACAGCCCAGTGGAAATTCTTATCTGACCAGGGACAAGGGCCAGCAGCTTCAGGAAGTCTCCCTAAGACTTCTGTCCTTTTCCCATTCCCCATCGCTTCCTCTCCTCCTTGGCAGTCCCAGGAGAAGGCTAGAGAGAACAACTTGCAGGTAGATGGAAGTCTGTCGTCCTCCTTCCTATCCCTCTTCCTCACCATATGCAAGAAGGGGATGATGTCCATAGCATCACCAGCTAGGTGTTGGCTCCAGTCCTTAGAGGGATCAGGCATCCCCCTCGGCCCCCCACAAGCTGGAGCAATGCAATGCACTGGCACTTTGTGCAACATAATGGGTTGGGAAAGGAGGGAAATAGGGTCATGTTGTAAGAATGACCAGCCCTAGGGGTTTCTGGAGCGCATGGAAGGGGAAAAATCTGGCCCAGAGATGGGGAGTGTCTGCAGCTGGAGCTGAGAGCAGGTTTGAAAAGGCATGGGCAGCACTGGCTTTTATCCCCAGGCAGGAGTGCCTCTAGAGGATCACAAGGAAAGGGGAACCCCAAATAAAAATCATCTGATTGAAGAAATGCCATCACAAAACCTTTAAGCACAGCACTTCCCAGCTGCTGAGATAGCTGCCATACCTACCTGCCCCCAAACCCTTTTCTGCTTCCCCATGTTGTGTCAGAGCAGCTATATTTGTGAGGTGAGTCCAGGAATCCCAGTTCACATTGTGGCCCCCACACAGGGTAACCATTGAGGTTGTGGGCACAGTGTGCAAGGTGGGGAGGTAGGTGGGAACCACCTGCCAGCAATCTTGGTATGACAGGAAATCGCAACCTTAGAGACAGTCTGAGCCTGAGGTTAGACAAAATTTGGGTTTTTTTTTCACTACCTAACAAAAAATAAGGGTAAGTTTGATAAGCAATTCCTTCCTTCAACAGTCTCCAGTTGTGTTTCTGGCAGATAGATTTATTCTGGAGACCATCATGCTGGCTGGACTGACAGAAGTAACCTATCCCTAGGACCAGCAAGCATCCTGAACAGACAGCTTCTTCCACAGTTTCCCCTCAGCTTAGGGAAAGAGGAGGACATGAGGAACTGAGGGGTTTTCTTTTTTTCCTGTCTTCTCATTGTAGCCCCTCAGCCCAACAGCTAAAGGTACAGTTTTAAGTTCTTAGGTTTCCCATGGTGGCATTTGCCCACTGAAAACTGAACCCTGAACAAACCAGCCTCTTTTCACAGAGGCCACGAGACAGGTTAGTAACAAGCTGGATCAAAATGGGGAGTGTTTTGTAGCCCACCTCCAGGCCCTGGCCTCCCTGTGTGTAACTGCTTTTGAAATATATTTGGTAACACACTGAATGTATTTAAAGGGATTGTGGAACTGGCCAATTTTCATGCTAATTAAAGTGCAGGAGATGGAAGCGAGCTGTTTGAAATACATTACAGCACCGAGGAAAACATATTGTGCGCTATCTCATATTTTTCAAGAGCCCATATTCAAATCCACTTTCAATCTATGTGCACTGGGCTTCTGCTGCTGCCTGTGTTACCAATCCACAGTCAGCATCCGTCCTGCCCCTGCACTGGCCCAACCCTTGGCATGGGATGGACCTGGATGCAGAGCCTGTCCCTGGGGAAAAAGAGAACTAGGTCAGTGGCTTGGAAGGAGCTGGAGTGCCAGGCTCCCACATGGAGGGAGGCAGTGAAGGGAGACGATTACTAATCTCCACAGACAGCATAGCCAAAGGGTACAATATTTAAATTTCCCACATCGGATGCTCAGAGAGGAGAAAGCCCAGGCTCACAGCAGTGTTTCTCTTACAAGGACTGGAGGAAGTGTGAGGTTCCGTTCAGTGTCTGGGGGAAGGGAAATCTTATGCAGAAAGACATTTGCAAAATGTGTGAGCATTCTCTCTTTGCTTCTATGGATAGTTAGATGATCAGGTCACACACACTGTCCCAAGTAGAAAAGAGATAGACCAGCACCTCTGAGCAAGGGGCATAGGTGTAGCTTTGACCTGGATTTCAGCCACTCAGGCTGCATGAGATTCTTACAAAATACTGAGCAATTTGCTTACCTGTCAAGTCTGTTGAGTCCTATTGTTTTGTCTTATTTGCCCAGGTAAGTTTAGAAACCCATTTTTTCTGGGGGCATTAAATTCTGCCCTTCTGTTTATATTCCTTCCTCTACAGGAAGTGACCCCTTCGGGGTGCACATTCATGTGTATGAGATAGTTTCAGTGTACGGCTTGGGAAAAATCTGCACGTAAATTGATGTCAACATCCTTGTGTACTTTCCAAGACAGTGGTTCATGCCCAGTAGTCCTCCACTTTATCTCTGTGTATACCTTTGCCTCCTTGCAGATGGTGGTTGATAGAGGGGATGATCTCTCTAGGCACACCCTCCTATTTCCCCAGGAAGACTGCAGAGAGAAGGGTCTACTTCTACGTAGACACACCATAGCTATAGGATTCTTGTCTATGCATCATTGTTTGTATGTAGGAATTACTTGGCTGTTTTCCTTCTGTTTTCATCCTCTTGCCCTCTCTCACTGTCCTTTGGATACAGGGGCTGCAAGCATATTTGCCTCTAGGGCTGGGAGCTACCAGGCTGCACTGTCAAGTGCTGAGCAGTATTTCTTCACACTCAGAAGGAAATCTCCCTCTTTCAATATTTGTCTGACTCCCCAACAGCTTTTTGACAGAACATCCAGTCCCTTGTTTACAGTGGCATTCAGTGGTAGAAGACATCTCTATCAGGGCACCCTCTCCTTTGCAAGCAAAGCCCTATTCACGGCTGGCAACAGATCTTTCTTCCCCGTTTCAGTTCATATCTGAGTTTTGTCCCGTGTTATCTTTTATGAAGGCCTCATTTCCCAAGTCAGAATTTGAGAGACAGCTGCCCTGGGGCTGGTACACAGGTTGTAAAGGTTAGGCAGCAGCAGATGAGATGGTAGAAAAGAGAGGTCGTCCCACTTCAGCTCCACCAAACAATGGAGGTGGTGGAATAACAGCAAAAAGAGCAAATCTCTGTTCTTACGAAATAAAGGCAAGTGTAGCTCTTAAATGTTGATTGAGAAGTTTTCCTTCCTTCAGAGTCTGGCAAGTGATGTGTGTAGGGGTGGGAGGAAGATAGGAAATACCTATCAATATCTGGGAACACCCTGCAATCCCAGGGATCACATGGTTTTGGAAGTGGCAGCAGCTCTTAGGAGGCAGCTGATGTAAGTGGAGATGATATTTGCGAGTGGCAGAAATACCCAGCTCTGTCTGGTGCTGTTTCAGCTTTCTGGTATCAGGTCCAGCTGAAGTCTCTGCCTTTAGAAAGAAGACATCATCAGTCCATTAGATGAGTTTTTGACTCAGCTTTTTCAAGGCGATGTGGCTGATTGGTCAGTGCAGTAGTGAATTTGAAGAGAGATGTTTGAATTAAGTCATCCCTAAAAAGTCTCTGAAGGAATAGCCTGGTTTCATGAGCTTATGGTAGACTAAGTGATTTAATAAGAACAATATCTATATTGCCTTTGTGGCACTGGAAATCACCGAGTGCTTAAACCCTGCTGTACTGGTGCCTGACAGTTTACAGCATGAGTGGTAAATAGAAGTTCTTGCAGGAATTAGAGGTTGATGAATAGATTATTCCCTTTAGAGCATGGACCAGCATATAACAGGGATAGCAGCAACAGCCTGTGCATCAGGTTCACTTTGAAGTGAATGATGTGGTGCTGCCAAGATTTCTTCTGCAGTGTCTTCTCCATGGGGAGAGCAGGACATTTGCTGATACTGGTGATATTCATGCTGTTTTGTCCAGCTCCAACAGAGGCTTGAGAACAACCATCTATCTATGGTAAGCTGAGTAGCTTACTAGATCCTCCATGTTCCAAAGATGATGAGAAAGTTAGGAGTCCCAGAACCTCGGGAACCTCAAAGCAGCTATTCCCAGATCTTCATGCCCTTTACAATGCTCAGATTAGGACCACAAATATTTTTGCCTCAAAAAGCCGTCTCCTAGCAGAACCACAGATACTTATGTTTAGAGACATCACTGTGCACTGAGTGTCACCCAAAGGAGGGAAGGATGCTCTCCTACAGGATTTCTGGAAGGCAGTACCATTGTTCAGAGTGCAAGTGGGCTGAGGAGCTTAACAGATGGCTGCAGTGAGACATGGACTGTCTACAGATGGTGAATTCATTCCCTCCGAGATCAGTGGTGGGCTGGATGACAGCCCAATATGGTTGCAGACTCCAAAAGCCTTCATTACCCCCACACACCCTCTTATCATGACATTTTCCTCTTTGGGGAAGGCAAAGGGATTTAGAGAGACAGACATAGACACATATATGGGTAGGGAGAAACCAGAGAAAATGACAGATGGCATAGAAACAGGTATATATCCCTCTGAGAGTCTGTCAGCGTGGGAAGAGAGGGTGGAGCAGTTATCACTAGCTTCTCTTATGGACATCCCTTCCAGTTCAAGGACATCCACAGGATGGGACATTTTGATTTTCAAAACATAACTTGCATAAGCATAAGATTCCATTAAGCAAAATCGTCAAGGATGGTGTTTCCAGGCAAAATCTCCCAAGATGCCCTTGCCCTGAAAGTTTTTTCTTTGAGACCATGGGCACACATTTAAACACTGGCCAGTACTAGTTAAAATGATCTTCTGGCTGTATTTTTTGCAACCAGCTGTTAAAAGCCTGGAAGCCTTTTCTAGACTTGATGAAATCACTGGAATTAGACAGCAAATTACTTCCTGCTGTGAACAGCCACAGATTTGAATGGATCCCCACCTTATACCTCTCATCTTGAAATGGAACATCAAATTTCCCATCAAATAAGCAGTTTTAAAGTTTTATCAAGGGAAATAAATTAGTTCCTTAGCTTTTTAAAAGTCAAAACAGGAAAGTATTTCAGGACAGACATACCATATCAGAGAGTTTAAATTCTTTCAAACGTTCTTTTTTTTTCAGCAATCAGGTCATTTTCTAAAGCCAGACCTTCTTCAGGTGATATTTCAGTAGTGCTACACTGCAAGATATCACTGAATCCAGGGTTTATGAAACCATAACCTCATTCATTTCAGGATGATTTTGGGTTATTTAATGATTGTGGTGGATTATACCAGGAAGCTGTCTGGAAACACTCAGCTCAGATGCAGTTCCAGGTTCCACAGCAAACATGTAGGTTGGAGAATTATCTCAGCAGTCAGCATTCATTGACTCATAGGAAACCTGACTCACAGCCATTCATGTTAAACGGTATCTACAAAAGTTCCTTTTATTTATGTATTTCCCTATAAGCTTATAAGGTGATACCCACAGGCAGTAATGTTATATTATTTCAGAAGCAAGCTTAACTTCGGTAGGCTGGTGTTCAGCAAACCACTAAAGTTGGGTGAAGGTCTGAATTAGAATGCATTTCCTGATAGCTTCTCTGCTCACAGCCCTGGGGCTTGAGGGTGGAGAAGTAAAGCTCTTGGAATTCACTTCCTTCAAATTTAACAGAGCATCTGCAAGGAAGTTTCACAAGAGCAGCTATTCCAAAAGACACTGCTGCTGGTTCTGGTGGCAGTATAGATCTTGTGATTCAGCATTCAACACCTTCTCTGCAAGCTCTGAAGCAACTCTAGAAATAGTCCCTTTTGAAAAAGAAAAAAGAGTAAGAGAAGAAAAAAAAGGCAAGAAGTAATTTGAAACATGCAAGTAGATTTGTAGATCTCAAAAAAATGCAGAGGATATGTCTTGCCGAATATAAACTTGCTGGTGCAAAGATCTTAGTCTAAAGTTGATGGAAAGACCCCTTGAGTTACATTGCTTCCTTGCATTAAAGTGGTGTTAGAACACCTTGCAGGATCAAATACAATATGAATGGTAAATCCTAGAGCTATATATATAAGTATGGAAATACCACACTAGTAATATGGTTCCCAGGATGCTATATTTTGGGGACAAATGCCAATGCAGCAGTGCAAGTTGATCCCCAGTGGCTTTGCCAAGAGGCTCTGGGATTATTCCAGAGGTAGTACTTTTAGCTTGGTCTCTCAAGTCTGCTAAATACTTCTCAGTCTGAAAACCATAGTACCCTGATGCTAAGATGCTAAAACCATGTCAAGAGAGAGTGGGGCAGGGAACTGTGAAGCAGAGACAGCAGATATTCCAGTCATGTTCCTTTACCCCTCCCCAGCCCTTTTGTTCCAGGGTATTTCCCACCACTTTCCAAGGTCCGCCTTTAAGCAGCCAAGCACTGGAGCCACTGCAGCAAAGCATGCTGTTGTACAGCCACTAGCCCCTTGCTCTTCTCAGGGAAAAGCTTCCTCCCAGAGGATTGCTTCATTTATTTCATTTGTCTCCTTTCCATCTCCCACCCTCTTCTCAAGGGAATACAACCCAGGCAGATAAGCTAATGAGACAATTAGCTCTCTGCTCCCTGATTGAAGGGCCCTTTATTTCCCTAACCAGCCAAGCTAATTCTCAACATCGTGAGTGCTTGACTTTATTTTTGCAATGTGATTCATCTTCCCTGTTGCTCATATATAAACCTACCATAAAAGAATATTATTAATGTTGCCAAGTCGAGCGCTGGCTTGTTAGCAAACACTTAGACCTAAGCCTGTTTGGGGAACCTTATTTCACTTTCTTCCTCTCCCTACCTCCCCACAATTCATCTTGCATTTGTATTTTACCAAGGCCTTTAATAACCTTATACTACAGCAGTTTACAGAAAGCCCATGCCATGCTGAGCACACATATTGGGCAGTAATCTATAAGGACCCCTGAGCTAGTCACTATTTTATTTTTCAGTTATAGACTGGGCTGCCTCTCAACTTTACTTGCCACCTACCTGCTATCACATTTCTGCAAAAGGGATTATTGCGATGCAGCATGCAAAGGCTGGGTACAGCCACAATACAAGAAACATGGTGAAATGTAACCCAGCATGCCAAAATTGTATCTTAAAAAAGCAGTAACTGCTGGAAGTGTTCACCAAAAACTCTGGCAGAAGGGGAAGGTGGAGGTCTGAGACAATTTTAAGAGCTTCTCCTGCTTTTCCTCAGCCCAAAGACTATACCTTCCAGGTGATCAGACAGCAACCCTTATACTTTATCTCCACCTTCTTCTTCCTTCAGACAGGTATGGATAGCAGATTGCTCAGGGAGGACTGTTCTGTCTGCACTCTTGCTAGCAAGGGAGGCAGATGTGCCTTGCTTCTCCTCTGACCGTGTACCATGGAAAGATGAGCAGCCTTTCAAAGCCCTAGCTCCTCTGAGGTCCTAAACTGAGATGTAGAGCCAAGGTAGTTGGCTTGATTTAATCTCTATGTGTGGGGAAATGCTAGAGTGTAAAAGGCTTGCAGAATCTGCTCAGTAGCAGCACAAGGTCCGTCTTTTCCTCTAATGTCCCTGCCAGCCTACCACTGAGCCACAGAACCAGTTGTGACCATGTCACACAGTACTGTGGAAATTGTAGTTGTCAGACTACTAGCCACTCCTCATCCTTTCTTTGGTAGCACTCTACTCACCACGCTGGGACCAGAGGGCTATTTTAGTTGCTTCTGCTTCTATACCAAGCAGAAAAGAGACAAATGGCAGATTATCTATGCCTGAAACATGGCTGTAAACTGTTGGGTCAATGTTTAATGTTGGTAGCTGTCCACATCCTTCAGGCCTGTGGGATGCTTTCCAGTGTTATATGTGCTTTAGTCAACACGTGCTAGTGTATGCTTGATAATCTAAGCAGTCATATCTCTTGTTGATTTCTTGATAGAATGTCCACCCAGATCCCAGTAAGGTCTTGCAGTGTGGCCTCAGAGGCATATCTGCCTAAGAACATCCATGTTCTCTCCCCTTTTGTATGCAATGGCTTGCAAGGAAGGTTGCAAAGGGAAGAGGAATGATGGAAGCCAATGTAAATATTCTTCCTAGATTTGTCTTTTCCTTAGTCAAATCTAAAATGGGCTCTGAATGCAGGATAACCCAAATACCACAGAATATTTTAGCCACAGCCTTCTTACTTGCTCCTGGTTCCCTTATTTTTCCTGAGATCTCAGAAATGTCCTGCCGTGAGGCAAAAGGAAGGTCTCCTGCACATTCACACAGAACAAGATAACTGTTAAATTTATGATGCATCACTCTATTCAGATGGATCACTGTTTTTGCCCAGAAATTTCTATTCAGGAAGAATTTGAAGGCTTTGTGCATTTATCCAGTTTACAAGTGCATGAACAGCTATAGAGCAGGCACAGGTCTACAATTCATTCACCCTAGCCCTGGCAACTCATGGAAGAAAGCTCAATGCAAAATAGATTCATATTGTTTCCACTTGGGATCTCCCAGACAAGTAGGTGGTAAGCCTAGCTACTGCACCACTGAACCTCTTTACTTCACATGCATTCTTGAGTGTATTAACTCTCTTCAGCATTGCAGAAAGCCAATAGATGCAGATGGACTTTTGTTGCAAATCTTCCAGGAACGGGTAACTCAATATTGTGCAATACTTTAAACATTTGATTTTAAAGACCTAAAGAGGTGAAAAAGAGGTCTGAGATTCATAAAAGTACAGTACACTTACAGATAGATCCAGTGGTCTCTGCCCAGCCAGGATTATAGGGAATAAAGACCAAAAGTTTGCAGAAACTGTTAGATGGCTTTGGAGAAAAGCTCTGCTCTTTTCCACTGTTCGACAGATGCAGCACAGCAAACAGAGAGTTAAGGCTTTTCCCCTGCTACACTGCAGCAAAAATGAGAGATTTAAATAGACTGAAAATGGAAATCCAACATTTACTCCATAGACAGAGTGAGGCAGAGCAGAGGGGAGGGGAGTGAGGGAGGATAGATGATCATTGGATGTGTGAGAAGAGAGATGCATCACATAGTATATATTTTATATGTATTAATATTCATACCAGTTCTTCCCTTTCTCCCTCCAGGCTCTGTCTGCTGCTGCAGTTCATCCATCCAGCTTCAAGAGAGAGATGGATCTTTCAGCCCTTTCTTGCAACTCTAAGCTAGAATCTAAGTGTCAAAGTAGCATGCAGTTCTTTTCTCAGGAACATTGCAAGATGTTGTACGTACATCTACAGTCATCCTAAGAGAAAGCAGAGCTTGCGAGAGGGGTTCTCTCATGTTCCCTGGGAAGATCAGGGATTTGCTCGAGCTGTGACATTTAGGAAGAGGAAGCATGGAGAGTTCCTGACTCCAGAGGGAGCACCACTGCTTTTATGGATGCACAGAGCTTTCAAGAACTGTTGTGCTGTATCTGAACGTCTGGAACAACTCATGGGGCACAGTCAGCATGGGCAAAATCTTCAGATATGGAATTGGGGAATATAGAAACACATAGCTTTGGAAAGAGGATGTGCTCTGTGATTGTGGAGTGGTGGTAGCCAAGTCCTGTAGAATGACATTATTGTCTTATATCGGTCTGGAAATAAGGATAGCCCTAGTGTTGAGGAAGGATGGAGTCAGTTCAGTGGGATCACTTGGCTGTGTCTAAAAAGATAGCCAGCCTGGAGGCGACAATATCAAGATCAAGAAGTAATATACAGGTGATAGTGCATGAGAAGAGAGTTTCAATTTGCTGAAAAGAAGATAAGGCCAAAGTTTATGCTTAAAGGCTGCTGCAGTATTTTCATTCCAACATTACTGAAAATTGTCATGAAAGAAAATCCATTTTCCAAACTGTGTTTGGAAGGAAGTCAGTAGCAGTCCTGGAAGACTGATGTTTCCCTCAAGACTCGGGTGCTTCAAACTAAGAAAAGTTGATGGCAGTGCTTAAAAAGCACTATGTACCCCAAACAAGCATCACAGCAGAGAAATAAATTGCTCTTAGTCAAGCCAAGGAAAGGTGAGACTTAACAGCTTTCTTACTGGTCTTGCAAAGCTCTTCTACCTGTCATGTTGGTGTTCATGCCTAAAGGACTCTCTTGGGAATACTTGCTTTCTGTTTGGGAATCAAAAAACCTGGACTTTGATGAGGAAAAAACTGCAGAATATTTTTCACAGAGAGCAACTGAATGCAGAGGAAGAGACGTATTATGTGAAGTCCAGAGCATAAGGGTGTGGAGTCCAGCACTGAGGGGCAGCCCTTCTGAAAGCTGTCTCCATGTGTTGAGTGGAAGCAGACCCACACCATGGTCTGGAGTTATTCCTGAGAACTCCAGGGAATCAGATTTAGAGGCATGACATGCTGTACCTCTGTTCTAAAATGCAGTGGAATGCAAAGCCATTTTACATTTGTAAGGAGGATGATACTGTCCCTTTTTCTTAGCAAATATTGACCCATTCATGTACTACAAAGGATTGGTCTTCCACTGTGGAACAGCTCCTCTGAATTTCAGGATGCAAAAGCTGAATTTCAGTAATACGGAATGGGTAAAAATGAGTGCAACTGTTTATCTTTGGACATAGCAATTGAGAGATGTATTCTTTTTTTTTTTTTGAAAAGTGTACAGAAGATCTACCGTCTTTCCTCCTACAGAAACTGACAGTGTTCACAAAGTTAGCATCCAGGAGATAAAAGTTGAGACCACAACCAGCAGCCAGTTCACATAGCACAATTCAAGCCAGTGCCACTTTACAGGAAGGCTTTTACAGGAAGTGCTCAGGAAGGTTTTTGATCTATGGATGTAAAGTAAGTACTTTTTTACCCTTGCCATTATTTGGTATAGAAGGAAGAGATTTTTAGCCTACCATGGAAACACGAATTTGTCAATGTTGTTTGTATTATAGTCACACCCAGGGCCTCCCACTGTGATAGATGCTGAATCAACATGCAAGTGAGAAGTCCACACCACCTAACAAAGATATCCAAAAGGGAGGAAATGAAACAGCATGTTCAAGATCATGAAGAAAAGTAGAGAGAAAAAACCATCACAGACTACTTAGCCACATACACTACTTTGTGGAAGACGTGTATTTGCTGAGGTTATAACTTCTTTACAAATCCATGCCTTCAGACAAAGACATTCCGCTTTTGCTGCTAGTGACAACCAGAGATGCGTTTCCTGGTGACTTTGTTACTCCCAACAGATGCCTTCAGCAGTGTCATCTTTACCTCTATTCCTAGACTCCATCCTAATTTAAATTTATTTAAAATTATGAAATCAGAGTAGAAAGTTTTTCTTGCACCCCCAGAATACCATGTTCACACATTTCATAAGGATTAGCAAAGTCTGGTTTCCTCTGGGCTACGCCCAGCTGCAAGCAGCTTCTCTGACTTTTATTAATAGGTGCTTCACATTGCAGCCATTGCATCAAAACAAAGCAAAGCTTTCTTCCCCTCCATATTGTTTCGCTAAAATTGGACTAGTCCAAAGGTTCTTCATGAGTGAGAGCGAGGAAAAGGCTTTTGCAGACAGAGCATGCTCCGTTTGTCTTATATTCTAAGCATGCAAGATAAATGTTATGCTGATTAATTATTTTTCCTCAGCCCAAAATGAATAGGAATTTAATTCTCAAATTAAATTGGAGAATTTAAAAATACAAAATAAGTTTTACTGAGCACATTTTTTAAAATCACTTTTAAAACCTGTTTGAAAAATATCAGTCCTTTGCTGTAGTTCGTATACATATGCGCTTTGACAGAAAGCTTTTAAAAGTATTTTTGAAAAGATGTTTGCCTTGAAATTTTTAAACATACCAAACCAATCCCTTGGGCAAACTTTTTTCCAAGTTGGCATTTTCTAGTGGAAAAAGATTCCCATTTTTAACCTTCCATCAATAAAATTTGTAGCCAGACCAGGTACTCTTAGCTAAGTTGTGAATGAATAGCTTGCTTTGGCAGTCATTAATCCAGACCTGATGTGCAGTGGCTTCTTTGCAGCCTATGGCTGAACACCGGAACAGATTGTGCCTGGAAAGAAGGTGCACCTGTATCTTTTTGCTGCTGGTTTCAGTGGGCATGTTGGTGAGGGGGTGTGAGGGCAGGAAAGACTGAAGCATGCATGCTCAGGGAGGAAGTACAATTGAGTAGGTCATACACACATGGACACACAAGGTGACTGAAGCTAAGCTGAAAATGATACTGATTAAATTATGGCTAGTGAAAAATGCTTTTGAGACACAGCTTGCAGCAGTATGGCTAGAGTCCTATTTGCAATTCCTCAGTGCCCTGGTGTTTGTGAAGCAAAATTCAGCTTTCCTGAGATGCTGATGCCAGCAATTCATTCTGAGTTCACTAGTTAAGGGCAGTCAACAACTTCTGAAAAACATGGCTGCTGATATATTCAAACATCTATGAAAATAAAATCTAATTTTGTAAATCAGTGGCAAGCTTGATTTTTAAAATATCCCTTTAAAAATTATTCAGTTTCCTTTTAAAAAATACTTCTCCTCTTGCCTAAGTCAGAAATAGCCAGATCAATTTTGTCAAAAAAAAAAAAAATCCAACAACTCCTAAACAAATCCTTTGAGCTTAGACTAAGCGTGAGCAATTTCATCCTGAAAGAAGAATCACTGGGAGAGTTCAGAGGAAATGGAAGCAGAGGCTTGGACGCTGCAACTCTTTCAAGCTCTGCATTTGGTGCTCACTGCTGGCAGAAACACAAAGGAATCTGCAGCTGAATTGGCCCGTTATCAGGGGATGGGATTTTGTTTCCAGAGCTGTCAGTACCACTCAAAAGAAGAAGACAGAGAGCCAGAAGCAAGCCTGTGGGGGTGCACAGAGGGGCTGGCTTGCTTGCCCCACAGCTGGCAGTTCCCAGGGACAGGGACTGGCTGACCCTAGAGGGTTCAGCTTGCTCCAGGAGTGCCTTCCCCTCTGCCATGAAGCATTGTGCATGCATGGCTAAAGATGCAAGCCCACGCTTGTCATCGGACTTATGTTCTCCAAGAAGTACATGCGAACTCTTGGTGTGAATGGACACAGTTACTTCAGACTGCAGCAGCAGAGTTTTCCTTTCTTCCGCTGCTCTGTGTACCTGACCTGGTGTGACTCATTCACAATACCTGTAAACAAAACACACTGCAGCACCACTCAATTTTGTACTACACTGAATGATGGGTCTCCTGTAGATGGCCTAGTGATGTACTACAACCAGTGTTAAGCAAGCGACAGAAAGCAGCAAGGCAGTGCCGTTGAAACCTCATACAAAGAATTACTTGAAGACTTCATATATCAAGCAAACAAGAGCAGGGGAGAGGAGAGGGTTATCTGAGCAGGTGTTCTCAGATTAAGTTTAAGTTTGAAGTTTGAGATAGAAATGAGAGATTGAAAAGCAGCTAACTCTCTGCAGCCACAAGATTATGTGAATAGGTCTCTACTTAGCACTTAGCACATCTCTCACTGTCCCAGTATGAAAGATTTCAAGTCCAGGGGGGATCTCAAAGGGACAGCAGCAACCATCCAGCATGCTGTGTGCAAAGCCTGCTCTCTAACATCCGATTCTTATCGCAGAAGTCCAGATAAATTTCCTCACAGTTCTCCAGACTAGTGGATCTTGATTACCACAAACTCTATGGCTTTTCTCATAAGCTATGCTCTTAACTTTAAGCACGGCAGTATTTGTGTGAGCTGCTGCTGGGCTAGTGTCAAGAGTTAGATTGCTCAAGCCTCTCCAGTATAAGCAAGTCCAGAAGCTGTTCAGTGTATAATAGCTCCAGAGCCAGCCCCGACTCCAGCAAATATGGACATCTCAGTATTTCCTATCCCCAAATTTGAGAACTGAGCATCTGAGGTTGCAACAAACTGAGCCATCCCAACCATGTTAAGACATGACTCGAGGGAGGAATTCAGCACTTCTCTGAGACCTTTTCAGCATTCATTGTAGGCTTGTTCTTTACATCCGTAGCTTCAGGGACTGTAGGATGTGGAAAAGCTGATGCTTTAATGAAGTGCTTAGTTTTGAGTGAACAAAAGCCTCATTTGCCTAAAGTGGGAGTGTTTATGCTGCGGACAGTTTGAAGCCTTTGATGCAATAACTGAGGAACAACTTGTGAAACCATCACTTAGCGGAGGCACATGGAAATTGAGCATCCTTGCTCCCACTGTTCACTGTTCTTCCTGTACAGCAGTGAGCAGTAGCAAATACTGTTTAGTGTCTTGCTAGAAATCTCTTTCCTCCAGGCAATTGGGTATATGCCCATTTTCCTGCAAGTGTGTGGAGTACAGAAGGCAAAGGACCAGAACATCAGTGAATAGCCGCACGCTATGTTACTGGGAAATAGTCATACCATCTGTGTCAGCCATGAACTCTGTCTCCTCACAGTCACTGGAGGATAGAGGCAAGATCAGTGGGATTGAAGGACCCTCCTACTAGATTTAGAGAACTTTGGCAAAACCCTTCTTACTGGCCAGTTCTTAGAGAGCTGGAACTTAGGCGGTGGCCTGTGCTGGGGTATCCCCACGCAGGCCCACGTTCTTTCACTGCAGAGGAGATGGAAAAGAGCTGAGGATATGTCTGCATGGATTTCTTCTCTTTGCTATGGAAACTCAGGGACGCCAGTCCTCTCTGGGTACTTTCTGAAAAGCTGCTGTTTCCTTGTGTTGCAGACTGGGTACTGCAGAAACAGTTTCCTGTATCTTTGCAGCTCCTGAGCCATGGCAGAGGAAGCTGTGGATGGGAGGGCAAAGGCAGTATGTGAGGAGGAGTGGCTGGGCTCTGCAGAACTTCTCTGACCTGAGAGGAGGAACATGGCATGTGAGATAGAAGTTGCACCATTCCTTCCTGCCTCTCTGTAGGACACACTGACAGGTCAGGGTGAAGGGGGGAAGAGATCACCAACAGCCTTTGCATCTAGTATATCCTTGACCCTCCAAGAGGGGAGAGCTGTGGGAAACAGTGATTCAGAGAGTTGCATGCAGTAATGAGGAGGGAGGCAGTGGCCAACTTGCCACATTTTCCCTATTTACAACATGTGGTGAATTTGTGCTGATTTAAGATCAACAGGAGAGAGTGATGAAAGATCTGGCTGCCCTGAAAGCACTCTTACTTTGCCTAGACCACTCAGAGAGTGTCACTTGGTACAACACAGAAGGCACACAGTAAGTCACTGCAAATTACAGGCTAATGATATGACATCTTGTGTGTTGTCAAGTATATTGCTGCTCTGCCTGCCCTTAGGCAGAAGAGGCAGACATGGCCCTATATGCATCTAGCAAGTACACCAACTGTCCTCTGCTATCAAGGACAGGCGGCAGAACTAAGCAGTTCTATTCCCAGCTCAGATAAATTGGATCAATGCCCCTTTGCTGCTGCTGGCTTTTGCCTACAATATTAAGCTACTTTGGATCACAGATCCATTCCTCTACCCTCCTCCCATGTTGCTCCCAATGCTGCATCCATGGCAACATCAGGAGCTTAACTATAGCCAATTCAGCCAAGGCCACCAGCCACTTCAAAGCACATTTCCTGGCTTGAGGATTCTTGTCTATTTTAGAGTTTCCACTGTTGCTATCGTCAATGGGCCATCATGAATATGGACAACAGAGAGCACAAGGAACAAAAAGCCTGATACCATTCCTATGTCAGTTTACTACTAGTCTCCAGCCTGAAGGCAAACTGTTATTTCATCACGGAGGAAGAGCACAAGAAGCAGCAGACAACGTTCCCTTACACACACTCCTTTTGGCAAGAAATTTGAATGAGTACGAAAAGATGGGGTCATGAGCTAAAGTCTGGTGGAACAGATAAGAGCAAGAAGTCAAAAGCTTGAGTAATTTCATATGAATAGTCCAGGCTTGCTCCCAACCATGCAAATGAATGCAAGGAATATCTCCCTTCACTAGCAAAGCATTAACTCTTTAGCCATTAGCTGCCATCATGCTAGCCTGCACAGCTCCCAGCCACCTTCAGTGAGGAATTATGCTTATTGAGTTTTCTTCTCAGATGAAATGGGATGTTCTCAAGTGCAGGTGACTGTCCCATGCCCAATTCTCTACCATCCCTTTACAACATCAGACATCTTGTGCATGTACAATATTTGGTGGCACTATCAGTGCAGAACAGTGAATAATACAGGATTATACGCCAGAGAAGGACTCCAAGTCCTTCAAGCCTGCAAACAAAGACAACAAGACATCAGATATCAGATATGGAAACATCCACAAGAATTAGTATTTTCTTGGTATACTACCTTATACGCTCATAACCTTGAAGTATAACTCCCATTCCCTTCAAAAATATGTAAATAAAACATGAAACCAAAGGTGTTAGCAACCCGGACCTTTACAACTGCTAGACACATCAAATGTACAGGTCTCCAACAAACATTTTCAGTATCTTGCAGTAGGTGTGCGATGTCTGTGTAGCAAGTCTATTGATACAGGTTTGCATTTCTCAGTTACTTTTTGCAAATCTTTCAAACAGTTCACAAATCTCCACCACAGAGGTTTTTTAGGCCAGCATCTCCCCAAAGCATCTCTCCAAGGCATAATTCTAAAAATCCATCTCACTCAACATTGCAGAAAGAGAAAAGAGGTGAAAAAAAAGACTGTTCTAGGCCCTGTCACTGAGCTGGATTAAATATTTCTTCAAGCCTCTAATTATTACTCCTGCTCTGAAGCAAGATTGTCAGAACCAAAGATTTTTTTTTTTTCCCGGGAACATTCCTGTGCTCCAAATAAGCCATGAAACCAGAAAGCTAACTCAAAAGCCAAGGAGAAAAAGAAAAAAACCCACCCTTTTCTTTTTCAGAAGAAGCACAGATTAAATATGGTAAGTACAGTTCAGTAAAGTCTCCCTTCAGATCCCTTCCAGAAATTAGCACAGCTGACACATCAGTCTTCACATCACTAGTTTTACATCTGTGCTGTCATAATTATTTCCTTGAATGTGTCAAAATCTACAGTGAAATAGCTGAGGTTCCATACCTTCCCTATTTTCAGAAGCCCAAGCCTCAGAGACATTTTTCTGTTGATTAGAGGTTTTTCTGTTCAGCTCATTGATCACAAGGGTCATTTACAAGACTCTGAGTTATCTAAAGTTGATTTCAAGTCCACAAAGCGCTATCATGTTCTGAGGTGAGACTTCACATTGACTCTGAATACAGACAAGATGCTCTGGGAACAGAGGCAAGGAGAAAAGTAACTTGTCTAGATAGATTCATCATTGAGTGCAAACCTAACCAGAGTCCAGAGCCAACCTCTGAGAATGTGTCTGACTTATGTCATTGAACCAGGCAGTCACTCCCAATAAAATCAGACTAATTGTGAAAATCAGGACCTTGATTATAAACCCTTTGAAACAAGTTAAAGCATGGTGCAGCTACAGCAGTCAGAAAGCTGGTAAGAGGTCACCTTGAGCAGAATTTGCACATTATTTGGTTCTGCAAGTGCTTGCTAGACCACAGAAGCAAATAGACCATTTCATACCAACTAGGAGGTCACAGTTCTGCTAGCGAACTACAAAGCTCATGGTCCAGGGCATACAGTGGCTGATGGTGCTGAACTCTTAGTGTGCTCTGGGACTACTGTCTTGGGAGTGAGCTCAGAATGGGGACTATCCCCAAGCACCAGGTTGGAGGCAGTCACCCTACTCTATATGAAAGTTGTCCTTGCCATATGAGATGATGGCAGAGGGCACTCTTTGCTTTGCTTTTATTTTGCCTATTCTGCTTACAAATAAGTAAAAACAAAAACAAAAACAAAACCATAATGCTAGTATGTGTTCTGAGATACACCAAAGAGATTTTTCTGGTATCGAGTTTTCTTTTTTTAGTATTTTCCTCTGTAATTGTTGGCAATACTTGAAAGTATAACCAAATCCTCAGACAAGATCTAAGCAGACCTAAAGGATAGCTAAAGCATTAAACCCCAAATACTACAGCTTCATCTTGATTTGGTGCTAATTCACAGATATGTCTTATGCATAGCCTGTAACTGAAAATATTGAGCCCTATTATTGTTATTATTTTTAATGATAGTTTAGGGGATTGCTAATGGGGTAGTAGAACCTTTCATATCCTGGGCATAAATCCACTCCTGGTACAGAAGTGGCTAGAAGACTGAAGTCTAGTATCTGGAAGGAAGGCAGAGCATAGTTAGAAAAGGCATGACAGACAGTCACCCACAAACTTCAAAATCCTCTTCCCTTTTTTTCTGTATCACCTCTCCATGAGGAGCCATGCCAGAATACAGAGATTGACCTTGACCACAATAACCTTTGAGACTCTTGCCAGATATCTATGACTCTTGCCGTAATAATCTTTTGAGATAGTTGCCATTCACTATCTCATTTAGGCCCAATTATGAACCTTTTAAATATTTCAGGTTACACAGCATATTGTACCTTTAGTTTATTGATATGTCCATTGGCTATTAAAATTAATCTTTCATTACACTAATTAATTATGATAGTGATTTGGCAATTATCTTCTGCGAAGTTTGTGTGAGATTATTTCCAGCATCTCTCAGTGCCTCTAAAATGTGCTCCAGATACTTGCAGAATGGCAGATGAAAGATATGGCTTTATTAGACAAAAACCAGGCTGCTGACAACTCTCCAAGAATATGTATTGACAGTATCGCTGTCTTAAAAGGTACAGACTGTGTAGCACAGCATATAAGAACCTTGGATGCAAGAGCAAAGAAAGATATGCATAGGTTTAACACATACTGCTATGTCCTTTTCATATTCCCATAGAGGCTGGAATTAAGGCAGAAATTTCATCACAGTATCTGGTTTATGGAGGGCCTGGAGATTTCATGGAGGCATTTGTTCCAGAGACATGTCTAAGTCCTTTTTTTGACTGGAGAAAGCTTATGTCATGCACTGCAGAATATGGTTTACTAATCACCATCGCTGGTTTGAATGGCTCCATGGATCAAAACTGACTTTACATAGTGGTGCCGAGAGCATTTGCCGTTCTCCTGTATTGATCATTAGGACACTTTGCTTTGCAAGGATCACACCGGGAATCATTTCTTTGATGTGTGGAAATGTGGGAAAGAGCTGAGGCTTCTACAGGAGCTGCATGGCTATAGGCAAAGTACACCGCAGCTTTTTTTTTTTTTTTTTGGGGGGGGGGGGGGGGG
>JAVSBS010011150.1:128485-152332 GCA_033124195.1 Coracias cyanogaster
CCCCCCCCCCCCCCCCAGTGCAAGACAATTAGAGCCTGCTTGTTCTGTCTTCTTATTTGCAGGAGGAGCATAACTCATGTTGTTCTGGCACTGTGGAGGTTTTCTGTATGTGATTTGGAAAAACTCATCCAAGAGCATCCATCACAGGTTCTTTCAGCAGGAGCTGACTTTAAACTGTGTCCTTTTGTTCCCTATCACCACTCGTTTCTTTTCTGCTCTCTTCACCCTTGCTTAAGGTAAGCTAAAGCTGCACCTTCATGATGCTCAGTTGTCACTCTGAGCCAAACTTCTGGTTATGTCGAAATCAGTGTGAGCACTTCCATGGACTGAAATTGGAAGAGGATTAGACTTCTACGCAGTCAGCTCCATTCAACCATAGCAGACATGGTTTGCTCATGTTCACCAGCTTCTCAAAAACACGTGTAACAATTTGGCTGTCTGTGATTGCCTCATCCTCTTGCAAATGGCATGCCCTGGGGAGAAGAGTGCACTTCCCACTCCTGCTTGCCTTTCTACAGGTCATAAAGAGGTGTCTTGCTCTAGTCCTTGGAAGAACTTTAGAAGACTTTAGACAAAGTTCTCAGCCTGATTTTTATTCCTGGCAGTGTCCACATTGTCTGTAAGCACTTGACAATGGATTCGTTATGGACTGAGCACTGCACAGCCTTTGCAACCTTGCAGTCTTTAGACCTTCTGGGCAAAAGTTCAGCACACTTGGAGGGATTTATCTCCTTCCATGGCTGATCAGCAGAGAGAACATGGCCAGTGAAGCAAATCCATTGTTCTGTGTGCATATGTGGTGGCTAAACATGAAATGTGTAACTCCATTTCTGGCTGAGAACTGAGTTCTCCAGTCTGCAGCCAGATGATTCGCTCTATGTGCATGCTGCACCATGCCTGTCACTATGCCGTCCTCCTCCTGAATGTCCTTGAGCATCATCCATCCCCAGTTTGCATGACAACACACTCATGTAAAGTCCATGAACGAAAATGAGCTTGGTTACAGTGAATCAAAGGATTGGCCACACATGCAGGAAGAGGACACACCAGAAATCCATGGTGAGGGTGACCTCAGGTTGAGCTATCTGTGTTTCTGGCTACGGCTTTCAATTGTGAAGTATGCAGCAGCATCCTGGGGAGGAAGGGATGCTGCTGACAGCCAACCTCCTGACTGCGGTTTTGTGCTCTGAAAGATAAAATAAATTCCCTGGAAGAGAGAGGAGCCTTAGAGAGACTTAGCATTATACTGAGATGAGGCATTTGTCTTCAGTAAAACTTGTTCTTGGATTTTGCTTTTTCAGTTTGGTAACAAAAAAACCTCATGTGAATAACACTGTCTGGGACCTCCAAAACCTGGTATGGGTTAACAAGGAAGGCTTTGTCTCAACAAAGTTGGGGGTTGCTAGCTCCACTCATAGTGAGCTGAAGTTCTCACTGTGCTGATGTAACATGTAAATATTTGAGTGTCTTTGCTTTTTCAGATGAACTCCCATTGCCCTTCTTCATTTTGGAGGCAGAGGCAGCACATCTGGCATTTGAAAAAACAACATCAACAAAACCCCCATATTATTAATATTTAAAAACTGTCTCCTGCATATGAATAGAGAAAGTTTATTATAAGTTCTAATTGCATAGGCCTGTATAATGGGTTTATGTAACATGTAGGCTTTTCTACTGAGCTCACCACTACAGGCTTTGAGAGCCTTGGAAACATTAAATAATTTAGCTTCAAAATACCGCCTAGTGGTGTGGTTCAGTGTCATTTGTCTCCATTTTACAGATGGGGAACCAATGTAAAAAAACTTCCAGTGCTCTCCCTAAGGTCATTCAAGGAAATTGTAGCAAATCTCAAAATCTTGTGCCTCTACTATTTTTTTTTTTCCCCTGAAAAAAAGACTGAGCCAAAGCAAAATTCAGAAGTACAACAACTGGGTTTTGGAGACATTATAACCTGCAGTCAGATTTCACCTGGTTGCCTAGAGCTACAGAAGATCTATACAAAAGAAGTCTTAGGCTGGACTAAATTGTGATGTACATGGCAGAAATGTAACTAGGATTTAATGCTTTAAAAGTGATGGCCCAAATGATGAACTAATGGTTCACCTTAAAAGAGGAAAATAACATCCCAAGGAATGTTAAAATGGCTTTCAAAAATAGAGACTAGGGGGAGCAGAATACTTTCTTGTTTCGTTCTGATTTATCAAATAGTTTTGACTAACCTACCTTTTTTAGTATTCTACCCTGTCCTTAAGGGAAAAATCCTTGCAATAAATAAACAGAAAAGCTGGGTAATGGAGGAGTTCTAATGAGATATTTTCATTAAAAAGTTCTTAACACACTGAAATGTTTCACTTTGACATTTCCTAAACAAACCTTAACCTTTTCATACTCTTTTAAGAATTGATCAACCCTGTAGAGAAAACAACAAAATATATGTATGTATCTTAAAATGGAATTAAATAACTCAAAACAAAACATGACATTGGCATTCAAAGGAAACACTGGCCACCTAAATTTAATTTCTCAAGCTACAGTGAAATAAACAGCTTATTGCCAAATCCATGCAAAAATTTCTGGTTTATTCCAAACCAGAAATTTTTTTCCCTGCAATATTGTCTTGGCCATCAAACCACAGAAGGATTTTCTTTTCCCTCAGTTGACTTCTTTTAAACTAAATTTTAACCCTTCAAACATTGTGCAGTCATGTCCACACATTTCATAGGAAGCCTCTATCTTCATGGCAGTTTAAGCACAAGGCTTATATTCAATTTGCTTTCCTAAAATTATGCTCATAGTTTAGATCTGGATCTGAAATCTGCAGATTGCTGCACCTCAAAGGCAGTGGAGTTACACATTTCAGTTCTGATGGATCAGCTTGTTGCAGCTTGTGAAGTGTAGGAGTGTGCCAGCCCCATAGCTGCAACTGAATCTCATCCTCATCTCTTGCAAAAGCCACCAAGACTTACACATCAAATGCAATCACATTACTTCAAGGTTCTATAGCCCAAGTGGCAGGAGATTAAGCAGACAGCTAAAAAGAAATGGAATAGAATTAAAATGGACAGAATACAGCCTAAATATCTGAAAATAAAGAAGAGTATTTGGCTTAGGAATAACCTATCCCATTGTGTGCTTTACAAAGCACTGGTAAGTAGCCTATATATCTATTTAAAAAACCTCTTGGCAGTACTGGCATGTTTCCAGCCTTCATGGCTCCACCCATGGTGACCTATCAGAGCAGTTCTCAGCTCACTCCTGTCTAACACTTTGTGGGAGATTGTGACCCCAGGTGTCTCAATTTTAGACCTAGAGTAGTCTGCTTTAATTTCAGTACTTATAATGAGCCCTTCAGATCAGGGTGGCTCATCTCTTGGACATGACGAGCTCTGTGGATGAAGAACAGATTGTGCAAGCTGAACCCTGACAAGGTAGAGATTATGCTGGCAGGCAAAAGAAAGCACTTTGAATAGTTTATGGTCCCTGTGTGGAAGCCTTTACATACTGTGAACAGCCAAAAATGGTCTGTTCAGGCAGTGCTCTAGGAAAGGCACCAGAGCCCTCTGTCATGGACAAAGCAGGCTGAGGCAGAGCTCTCTGCCATCCCCATTTGGCTAGAAGACTCAACTCCATCCTGGCACATCTTGTCCTGGCCTTAGATAGCCAAACTTTTGTCACCCTCTGTTTGGATTACAGGATGGCAGTGACCCTTTGGAGACTCCAGCTGATATAGCTCCCTGCAGCAAGATGAACAACTCTGAGTATGTCCTACTTGTCCTTTGCTGCCTATGCTGAGTCCCTACAGAACTCACAGCAAAATTCATGGTCTTGTTCTTTATCCTCATAGCCTGGGCCCAAGATATTTAAAACACTGCAGAAAACTCTCAGTTGCAGATGCTGTTCTTCGCTATAGTGAGAGTCTGTCATTAAGGGAATACTTCTCTGGTCAAGTGATGAGGTTTTCTTAGTGCCAAGTGTTGATATGTTGACAAGTATTGATACTATTATTGCTAAGGGTGGTTCTTGCACAGACTACCCTAAGCTTTATGACTTTTTGTTCCTTGTACCAGGTTATTTATTTAACAGTACTAATCTTTAGCCTAAATGTGATTTTGCTGCCTGTATGTATTAAAAAAGCAAGAAAAAGGAAAAGTGAAAAACATATTTATGTTAAAGAATCTTAAAGTCCTAAAATCAGCTGGAATACTACTGAATACACTGTTCCATCCATAGGAATAAGCCATGTCTTAATAGTGCTGGTGCATGCTCTTCTGGAATTTGCCTAAATTCTGCAATGAGGATGGAAGCAGAAGACCAGCGTAGAACAGATGCTTGGATATTAGGCTGATATTTGTGTAAGTGCTCAGATGCACATCTGTGTTTCCACAGTATCTTTTCTTGACTGGTAGCTCACTGGTGCAAGGAAAACACGCTAGCTCAGTCCACAGTGACAAAGGCTTAAAGACTTGTGCTTTACCTGGCAATTGTTACACATCAGAGAACATGCAGTTAGTTATCATGATTCAGCTAATAAGTACAACTTGTTAAGCCAATGTCTTATAATTTCCTAGGGAAGTCCGCAGATAACTGCAGCTTCACAACACGTAGGGTTTGTTCAGGTCCAAAGCCACTTTTAGGATAACATATGGAGGATGCGTGCCTGCATTTTTCAGTAATGTCCTATCCCTCTCTTGAAATTTGAAGAAGTTCTAATTGTGAGGGGGTTGAGATATATTTTTGCTTGATGGAATTTGTGTTTCTGAGCAGTGTGAACTGTCCCTTTGTCCCAGTCTTCTCTCTCTGGTCCTAGCTTTTCTGGCCACAGCCTGTTCTGAATTATGTTGACCCAGTACCAGTTTTCCAAGTGTATCAGATTGTTTCATAAGAGCACAAACTCACTGTTTTCCAGGCATGGAACTATGGTAGGTGCAACTTAGTCCAATTTGCCAACCTTCCAGTCTTAGGATTTGGGGAACTGGTGGAAAACAATAAACCATCTCTGACTCCTTCCAGTGACAGCTCATTCTCTCTTTCCAATCCTGTATTATGAAATGTCTTTCTAGAGAGCTAAAAGATATATATTATTTAGGTAGGAATAGGTGTTCACAGCAATGTGAGACATTGAGAAACTCTAAGGGAGATGGATCTTTGCATGGCAGGAAGGGAATATATCCTGACAGAATGGCCTCGAATAAAAATGACAAGTGAGGTCCTCTTCCAACATAGAGAAAAGTGATGTCCCTAGAACAGGAATGACACAGTTAAGCAGATCCTTAAAGCTTTCCTTTCCCTGAATTCTTAAAAGACCAAGTGTATTTCAATGCCTTTCAAAGACTTTCACATCATGAGAAACATACCTGTGTGTCTGTACAATCAGGAAATGGATGAAATATCACATGCTTCATTGGAACAACTGCAAATCATCAAAGCTGAAATGAAAAACAAATATTCTGAAAAGACCATTTTAACCAGTAGTTATTCTTCAAAATAGCATACAAAAATCATTCCTACAATCCATTCTGAAGAACAAAGACACTGTGGAAATGCCAAAGTTTTTCCTAGATATCCTTAGGTCTTTGCAAGAAATGAACTAAGCAAGGCAAAATTTGTAGGGAAAGGTACCATCTTTTATTGGGTAAATAGAGAAAAATGGAGGGAAAGAGAAACATGAGTTCTTTTTTCAAGTTGGATGCAGAAGATTTCAAGCTACATGATCTATCTTAGGTCTGGAATCAGTCTAATAAAAGACCTTTTTCAGTCTGTCTGATGAAACTTTGCCCTGCTGATATCCTTAGGCCGTCACAGCTGCTACAACTCTCTTAGTACATGTAAGGTATCAAATTCTTTTGTCTTATTCAGAGAGCTGGAAGGGACCATGGCAGGTCATCTATTCCATCTTCCTGACTTCAGATCAGAAACAAATACACCTATGTCATTCCTGAAACTTATTTGTCTAATGTGTTCTTAAGGACCTCTAATGACAGAAACCGCATGATCTCCTGAAGCAATCTTTGTCTTACCTGAACCTTACTCACTGCAGTTTAAACCCATTACTTCTTTTTCCTATTCATCATGGCCATGAGGAATCACTTCCTCTCTTTGTCTTTTCCACAACCTCTTATGTTCTTGAAGACTGTGGTTACCGTCTGAGTTTTCTCTTTTTTAAGCTAAACAAAGCCAGTTCTCCTACAACTATATCACTGGTCTTTTTCTTTAGGCTATTTCTGACTCTGACTTTTATGTATTCCTAAATATTTCTGTTGCTGTCCTATAGACTGTGTTTGTTCCAGATTTTTCTTGATATCTCAAAGTACTATGTACTCACCAGTATGGAATATGGAGCATGATCCCAAAATAGAGTGAGCATAGAGACTGACTTCACTCTTTCAGGAACAAGTGACCTTTTCTGCCTCAAATTAATACCCCTAGAGCACAAAAACATGTTGGAACCCAAACTTGAGGTGAAAATACACGCTTTCCTCTTTGGGAGTTTTTTTTTTTATCCCAAGAGAAGGTAGTTACAGCAGACTAAGGCAGGGTTCCATTAAGGGAAACAGTTCTGAGGCACCTAGCAGAAAATATTTTGTAGTAATAAGGATTTCAATTTTCATATGGACATGTTTCAGGCTTTCAGCATTACAGAGGATGCAGGAGGTTATTATTAGCATCAACCCTACTTATTGGATGGGAAAACCACAGTACGAAGAAATAATGAGATGAAACTCAAAGCCACATAATGAGAAATAAACATAAGACAGACTAGAGAAGAATATTTCCTGATTTTCCTTTTTATCCTTTTCTTACTCCACTGCAGACTGGCACTGAATTTTTCTCTGACCTTAGTGGAAGATGATTAAGCCTAGGTTCAGGTTGGAATTCACTGATAGAGAAGGACAGAGAAGTCCAATGAGCAAAGAAAGTGAATTTTCTTCATGTACCATGACTGGAGTCATACAACCTATTCTGCTGGAGCTGCATCAGAGCAATGTGATGCCGTTTATCCTCCCCCCAGTGCCCAGGTAATGCCTGTACCTCTTCGTCTTCAACAGAAAGGCAAAAGGATAAGCTCAAATTAACTTTCACAGGTTTTTGTCACAAAACAAGTGTGTAAAAAATGATTTTAAGTGACCTAGATTATGTCTTTTCATATCAGTGTTGAGCAATATCTGCCTCTGTAGATGATGTAGCTGTTAGTAATGTAAGGATCCCTTAGGACAAACTCCTGTTGTAACACATTTTCTCTGCACCAAAGCCTACATAAATGTTAAATGAAGCCACTTTAAACAAATATAGGTAACAGAGGGAGAATGAGCCTGTTAACAGAATCAGCATTGCAGTCACTAAGTCATAATATTTTATTTATTTATTATCTCGTAATACCTATAACAAAAGTAACTAGATGCTATAAAATAATACTTACAGACATAGAAGTTGAAATGACTCACCACATCCAACCCTTCATAAAAGCTCCTCTGACTCACACTATCCAATGAAAGAAAAAGAAAGACAGTATAGCCCCTTTCCAACCCCAAATAATGTTTAGTTGAATGCCTGGCTGAGCACAACAGCTGCAGCACATGACGCTTTCAAAAACACAGCCTCCAAAAGAGCCTTAGACCATCATGCAGTACCCAGAGTGTGGACCTTCAAGCTGGAAGCGAGACAGAGGAAAGAAACATGCTTTTTTTCCAAATGTGGCCTACCATCAGCTGCTGGACTAAACCAAGTCAGACAACGGGAAGAATGATGGAGAGGGCAAAGGGAACAGGAAGAAGGTTCTCAGCACACTGAACAGCAAACATAGCATGGTAAAGAGATGCAGAGCACTACACTGTGTGCCATGTGAAAACCCAAAAAGATATCAAAAGTAGGGAGCAGGGCTATCTGTCCTGCACGTTGAGAGTTAAAGTAAGTTAGGTTGTAAGAAGATTACCTGGTCAGAAATACAGAGACAAAAGCTGGCCATGTCATAACCAGGAGCAGCAAAAGATTCTAAGAGGACCTCCTTGGCTAGTATCAAGCTATGCTGTAAAAAAGTGGTGCTGAACGGGTCATAGCAGATAAACAGCAAATGCAAATTCTCTTTGTTATTCTCAGCAAATCACCTGATTTTTCTTCTGGCACTTGTGGACCACCTTTTCAAACTTGGCCTCAGCAGTGTCTTTAACTCTCAGAGCCTGAACAGATAGCAAGGGAGAGTGCAAGGAGAGAACAGTGTGACGAATGAAAAGAAAATCAACACCTTCTTTTGAGCGCCTCTTTCCTCCATGTCACTTTTTTTTCCCTTTCCTTCCAAAGCGAGACATGAAAACAGCATAATGCAGAGGCACTCAGATGGCACTGCCAACACAGTGCATAGGGAAACACATAAAACACATTCCCTCCCCAACTCTGATAATTTAGCTTTGTTTTAGTTTCAATCTAATGAACATTTATGCTGTAGCCAATCTTCAATTTATACCCATTTAGTCCAAAGCACAATTATACGCCGAGCAGAAAATGCAGCTTTGACTCATAATAATAAGATTGGCAATGTGTCTGGCAGTTTTTCATACTTTGCTTTCATGCCTACAGCCATATCAGTTGGGCAATGATTTTGCCGTATCTCCTAAACAAAGGTCAGGCTGGCAGACAGAAGGGGAGAACTGGGGGAGATGTAATATTGGAGTAGGGCAACATCTCTAGAAAGGTATGTGCGAGAGATACTTTCTTAAAGAGATGTCTATGATGAAGAAAAAACAAGACATGCTTTTGGTTCTGTGCTTGCTTATCCCAATTATTCTGTTTTCACTCTTCCTTGGAGCAGAAGTCTCTGGTTTGCATAAGTCCACTGGTAAGTTAGATCTTTTCCAGTGCAGACCTAGACTTATGGTGTGAGTGCCTGATGGTGACAAGTGTGCTCAGAAGGCTGTTTTCATCTACTTTCAAAAAAGAAGTACTGTCTACTCAACACTGTCTGTCAGAGACTCTCTGGAAGACTTTCCATTATGAAAGGTGGTCTTGTGCTGAATTTAGAAAGTCTGGACATATCATAGGGTTTGCCTATGACTTACTATGAGATACTAAAGCCATGACTTAATCTCCCACTCTCTGCTTCATTGTCTTCTTCAGTAAAATAAAATGAATGATATCCACCTCTCCCAGGCAGCAGACTGTAGACTAGTCAATGCCAATTGTAAATGTGCTTTGAGATTGCAGAGCAAAAGGTGCTAAAAAAGAGTTGAAGAAGAAGAAGGTCCTCTAGCCATGCTTTTGAGTTCTCTCACAATTTCAGCATATGGAGTCATTCATTTCCTGCCTATGTCTTGTACAGAGTTGCTGCTGCTAAGCAATGTACCAAAACAGCTACTGGTGAAGAGATCTGTAGAGCACGATGGTCCTCATTCTGGCTGGAAGGTGACAAAGAACAGATCACTCCTTTTTGGCATCTTCTTTCTCTTGCCTTAATATCAGACCCTATTACATTTACACCTGCTTAATGTGATGGGAAATCAGCTCGTCCTTTGTGTAACTTCCTTTATTTCTTTATTTTTTCAGCAATGGGAAATTGTTTTTACGTGGCCTCTTTGGGAGGAATTTCATGCACAGTTGGTGGTGCCCAGAAGGGAGAAGCAGATGCTATTGAGATATTCATGGTGTCCAAAATAGAAAGCAATTTATATGGACAATTAAGAAGAGCCACACGGGACTTTGGTGGTTGGAAGCTACAAGTCTGTAAGCAGGCAATTTCTAGGACTTAAAAAAAAAAATCTGAATTCACCTGAGGCCATTCAGGAGAAAGAAAGTTATACAGAAAGAACAACTCCCAGGTTCTTTCACCAAGGCACTAAGCTCCTGATTTGCAGTGGAAATGCAGTATGTGGTGTCTTGTCATCAATAGGACTTAGAGAACAGAGAAAGCAGTCAACACAGAAGAGGCATAATATTGTTACAGAGAGTAAAGCTAAAGCAAGCCAGGGTCTTTCAAAGATATTAAAAGGGGCTTTCTAAAAGGCTGTCTGTCCTAACCTTCATCTGCCGGTTATGCCTACCCTCCTCTGATTCTCTGTGTGTTAGCTCCTCCAGAGTGTTTTCTCTTCTCAGTCATGCCATTATACAGGAAAAAGACTTGACAGACAGACAGAAATATGGTGGAATGGGTTATATGTCTGATACGTATTTTCTTGTCATTGTTTTTGCTCTTTTGGTATTGGGCAGCCAGAGAATATAAAAATTTTCTGTTGACCTGACATTTTTCCTGCTGTTTCATCAGTTAAGGGAGTTTCAGATTCAGGCACCAAGGAGTTAAATCAATTTGTTTCAGAACAGCCCTAAGAGATCACTTAACTCTTTAACAAGTCTCTGGAGGGGTGGTTGCTGTAGCCTGAGGGATGTGCAAGCTGAAGGCTCAGCAGCCACCTTGACATTAGTCAAAGGCATAAACAGTTTGGAGAAGGGACAGAAATTATGTGATTTCATACCTTCTCTAGTTGACTAAAGAGCTTAGTGCACTGCCTGCACTTGTCTGCTCCCTAGACATTGCTTTGGGCTGTCTTGTTAGGTTCAATGTCCCTCTGAGAACATGCTGCCTCTCAGCAATACAAACAGTCAGAGGACGTTTCTCATTCAGCTCTCCATAGCCAGAGTTAGCACAGGTTGTGCGGCAGCACTGAGAAATCATGCATTGACACACCCGTCACTTATTTGCACATGTGAAGTTGGGCCAGCTCAAAAATCCCCTTATGAACCATCACCCTGCAGGATGATGTGAGATTCTCCTCCAGTTGTTCAGCTGCTGAATTGAACTGTTTCAGCTGAGTAGCTCAAAGGCTTCTGCTGCATGCAATGTGAGATCTTGCAGGGCATTTGTCCCCTGGTTGCTCGATTTAAGTCAGGTAAAAACTCTGAAAACAGCTTTCCTGAAGCAGCCAGTCTCTCACAAGACTGAAAGTATAATTTGTAAAGAAAGAAGGGATAGAGTGGTGAGACTAGGTATAGGATGCAACTTACTTCAAATACTGCTGAAGTCTATGTTTTCCTTGCCTTTTTCATTCAGATTCCTATAGTGAAAAGTATTATCCATCAAGGAACAAAGGCTTTACTTTGTTTCAGCACCTCTTACTCATCTATCTTCACCACGTCTTGTAGTCTGGATTCCCATCAGAAAGCTATTCTGCATTTTCATGTAGTTTTCCTGGCTGTTATGCTGCAAGGCCTTGGCACTGTTTGAGCTCAGGTGATTTTTTTCTCTTTTTTCTTTTTCTCTCTTGTCAAAATAATATGTGTCCCCATCATTCTTTCCTCAGTACTGTTTCTGACACAGCATATACAGACCTATGGTTAAAGTAGATGTCTGTGTTTTATCACATCTTTAGTTTCTCGCTATATGATGTGTTTTGTCATTCCAAATAAGAGTTTAGCTACTCACAGATAGCACTGCAACTGGGGAACTTATGTGAGATGCAATTCACATAGAGTTTGAGTTCCTGGTCTGTATCAGGAAGAATGGGGACCTGAAATTGTCCCTCTCTCTCATAAAATGAGCACTTGTTTAATAGATATTCTGCATCAGAGCTCTTTCTTTTAATGAGAAAATTTTCTAAACAGAGGTTTTGTTCAACCTTCTTGTAATGTAATGAACAAGATTCATTACAAGAAAAACATCTGGTGTCTACAAACTCAAAAATTCCCATGGAATATTATAGAAAGATATTTGTGGAATGTTTCAAAACTGGTTCTACTGATAAGATGCAATGGGATGCCAAGATAGACAGCATGCTATCTTGCCTTGCTGCTCTCCAGAAAAGGCACTATAGAAGAAGGATTTATTCCCCAAAATAAAAGGCTAGCATGCAAAAGCAGAGTTCATGAGCATCATCAGAAGTCTAGTATATCTAAGCCCACAGCTCTACCACCTTGGCAGGCATGTAAGACGAATAAATATGATGCCAGCCTGCTGCTACTAAGTGGAACTTCTTGGCATAAGAATGTCAAGCAGGAGATCTAGAGTTTTCTCTGTCTGAGGTTTGTTGTTAGCCAGGACACGTGCACAGAGATTACTTGTAGTTTCCCCATTTCATAATTGCCAAGACAGATCTGAATGTCAAAGGAATGACAAGGCAGTGATGTAGCATCCCTCCACTCAATGTGCACCCATTAAAAGGCTTATTCCATAAGGATGGGAAAAAGAGGAAATAAAAGTTATGTCTTTTTTCTTTCTACTGGGTGCCAGGAGCTATGCTTTAGCTGCAACTGAGGCAGCTCTAGAGAAAGGGGCTGACGGGCACAAGGAGGGAAGTAGGAACAGTAGAACAACACAAGATTAAGCCACAGAAAATGGCTGAAGAAATAAAAAGAGGAAGGTCAACAAAGCAGGAGAAAAGAAAGGGAAGAAAGAATAAAAGCAGGGGGAAATAATCCAAATAATTCAAAGTTAGTAGCAACAATAAAAAGGAGAGAAAGTATTCAATGAACAGACATAGAAGAGAAGGCAACTGTATCAGGTTATGAGTTTAAGCTTCTAAATACTACAGACAATAACGGAATAGACATTAAGACATATCCATAACCTCTGCTTCAATTCTCATTCCAATTCTATCAGAAAACTTTGCAACTTTACAATTGATGCAAAACAGTTAATGCTGCAGTGTCTGTAACGTCCAACCAAGACAATGGGCTGGATGAAGGTCCCTGGGAAGATCTTAGACTCATGCAATTGCATGCAGGTGGGCACACTCAGTTATTTCTTGAGAGTGGATCTTTCTCCACATGGTTATAGAGGAAGACCAGATGATCAGTCACTCTAAACAATTATTCCTCTTCTGTCCAGAAGAAAACTCTTTCCTGATCCCACATATAATCAATGTTTTTAATCCAAGACACATCAGTCAGGCGGTACCATAGGAGCACCACCATAACCCACCTACTATCCGGTCTTTAGCCTTGGCCAATTTCTTGTTTGGGTAATTTAATGCTTCAAAGGAAGATCAATTTGCCTTCTTTCCACTCCTCATTCCTCCCACCATTACATACACATCTAAGAGAATAAAGGGCTAGGAAATGAAGGGACTTCCTTCTTTACCCCAATATTGGTCAGTGGGAGCTTTGAAGCATGAAATTAATTAATTAAAATATAAATGCAGTGTAATTCCTTCTATGAACTCAGCTAGCTCTACTTTTTAATTATTTAAGTTCCTTGCCCTTGTTATCCTGTATGGAAGGCCAGAACTTCATTCCTTTGAAGTTTAGAAACCTTCTCCTGATTTCCAAGCTAATTGATACTCATCTGATCTTTTAGCATTCCTTTTCTTCAGCTGGAACAATTCTCCATCCTGGTATTTACAAAGAGTGTATTTATGAAGAAGAAACTGTGCTCCTTCTCATTTTCCTTTTACTAGTCTAACTGAGCCTCCCACACACACTTTTTAAAGGTCTACCATTTCCTCTAATCATTCTCACAACTCTTCACTATGCGTCATTTTCCCGTTTTTTGATCAAAACTGACCCAAAGTGGTCACAATATTTTAAGCGAGGCCTTCTCAGTCCCTCATATCAGTGTACTACTAAAATACTTCCCTTGCTGAAAATACCCTTGCCTGATAGATCCCAGAATTGCATTAATCCTTTTCAAGGCAATGTCATGTTCCAGCAAAAAGGCAAAGAAAATGTGAAGCAGAAAAAGGCAGTGCTGAGCAGAAAAAATGAAAGCATCCCAAGGAACAGTGGACAATTCTGGAGGGAGAAAAAAAAAAACCCTTACTGCCCTGCAAACTTAAAGACATAATCAGCTTTGCAGAAAGGTAATTCAGGGGAATAATGGAAAGTCAGAAAGCTGAGGCAAGGCACATCTCTATGAAATCGCAGTGCACTAGCTTTGCACAACCTCTCAGCTTCATGCTAAGTCTCTGACACGGCTTGCTAATGTCCCTGTTTTGGCAAAAGCAGGGCTGACAGTGTCATGCTGGTGAGCCGAGGAGACTCTGAGTGCAAAGAAGGGAGAGGGCGGGTGGATCTGTCTCATGAGTCCTGAACAGGCCCTTGGCAGCAGAGCTCGTAGATCATCTCTCTAGTGTGCAGTGCTTTTTGCCTAGTAATTTAAGAATCAGCACTGCCTGCATGCTCGTGTGTGCATGTGTGTGTTTTATGTCTGTGTATGTATGTGTTTGACATACAAATCCTATCCTGTCTTTCTTGAGCCCTAAAATTTTAAGGCTAATATTTTTTTGACAAAAATACATCACTGTCCCATAGACATGCAAATGTTGTCCTTTAACCTGTGAAATAATATAATGAAAGATCTCAAAGTGCTTTAAGAATATTAATAAGAAGTTACAATAATCCCCAGGCAGTGTATGCTTATGTATATTCTGAGTATTTCACAAGGAGACAAAGTAAGTCCTGCACTAAGTTGTGTCACACTTTCTATAGCAAACATGATTATGGCTTTAATTAGTTACTATTTTGAAGAAAACATTGAAGCATTTTGCAGAACTTACTTTGAAACAGAAGATGCAGGACAAGGAGAAAGCTTTACATTTTGCTGTTATACAGTAGCACCAGGGCCTGCCTTGTCAAAAGACAAATAAATAAATAACCCCCAACAAATTTTCTCATGAGTGGTTTGTAGAGCAGCACCTTTGTTTCTGCTAGTGCGGAAGGAAACTCTACTTGCAGCAGACACACGATATGTCAATTCATTTCCATTGTATTGGCAAGCAGCAACACACACAAGACAGATTTATCAAGCTATCTGATAGTCTAAGAGCCAAGAATTCTTCTTCCAGCTCTTTCCTCTCCTCTCTGCTTTCCTCCATACACACACACATGCACAAATAAAGGCAAATCTGCCACTCCTGAAAGCATAATGCTGTAAAGTTCGGCAGTTTTATTGTGGGTGTTTATCATAAAGCATGCTTATCTGTTATCTGCTTATAGAGGAGGCTTTGGTATGTTATTTCAGAGTAATAGCCGAGAGCGAGCTAAATTGTATTAACCTTTAAAGCTGGCATTAATGGGTAACCGTGTCAGGAGACTATGTTACTGTACAATTTCCTTTTCCTATTCTTATACTGGCACTGCGTTTAGAGTATTTTTTCCTGTTAGTGCACATGTTGCTGTTAGTGCAGGTATGCCAGCCTTACAACACAGACTTTGAGCTCTGAGCACAGTACTTATGCTCTAGGAAAGCACTCAGCTGGAAGAAATGTAGGGCTGGCATTTCCTCACCACTGACAGACAACAGGATAGAAGGTAGGTTTGTGTGACAGAGGCTGTGAATCTTGCCCTTTGGCACAGGTGATTCGACACACACTACGTACCCATGTTTTTTGCCTGCAGTAGCATGACTTCAGGGCTAGCCTGCACTCAGAGACTGAAGCTATTAGGCTAGGATTTGCTATTGGACATATCAGTGTAGCACATGAGAGCAAAGTCCCCTCTTATTGTTGCAGAAGGTTGTTAGCAGATGATTGGGAAAGAGAGACCTTAGTACTGAGATTTTCAGATGTGGAGACTAAAATGCATGAGCTGTACTATGTTCTTTGCTGCCTTGACAGGGAGAACTTACTGCAAGGTATTCCAAGTGTGCAAGCCTAATTTAACAGCAGCTCTCCATGAACAGGAACAGTCAGAGCTACTCTAGATCTATTATGGTGTAAATGGAACTGGAATGTGGCCTACCACTTACCACGTATTCTCTTCTATGTATTAATTATACACATAAAAGTCCTGTATTTAGGAATAATCACAATAATTTATCACTTTCAGAGAACTGTAATAGCAAACACAACATAACCATTTGTCAGCTGTTTCAGATGGAGAGGAGTAGGCAGCAGCCTCTTTGATCACATTTTGATTGGGAAGTTTCTTCACTACAGGTTTGATTCGTGGACCCTCCTCCCCCTCATAACTCTTCAAGCCTTCTTCATAAGCTGTTTATCCAAAGAATACCTATGCTTGACTCACCTTCCATCAAAGTCCCTCCTGAGTTTGGACAGAGAACTAGCAGGAAAATGCCGTGAAAGGACACAAAGTCCTTGCACAACATAGGCCACGTTTCTGAAACTACACAGCTGACAAAAAATGCAGTGATCTTAAATTCTTTCATAGATTGGGAGCCATGAGATTTGGCATTTGGCAAATCTACCTTACCAAAAAGACCTTTCTTTCGGAAAGGGGAAGAGGTCCACAGTCAGTTTTAATATTTCTCAGAAAAAGTCCTGGAAAGAACAGATATACCTACCCCCTAGATCTCTACATATTGGGACATGCCTTGGGTGATTCTAGCATCATAGTATCATTTAGGTTGGAAAAGGCCTTTAAGGTCATCTAGTACAACCATTAACTCAGCCCAGCCAAGTCCATCACTAAACCACGTCCCTAAGTGCCACATCTACATGACTTTTAAGTATCTCCAGGGTTGGTGACTCCACTACTTCCCCGGGCAGCCTGTTCCAGTGCTTTACAACCCTTCTGGTGAAGAAATTTTTCCTAATGTCTGAACTAAACTTCCCCTGGTGCAACTTGATATCATTTCGTCTTGTCCTATCACTTGTTACTTGAGATAAGAGTCCAAAACCCACATGATGTAGCAGAGGTGTATGATCCTTGGCTGCCATGGAGATGAGTACAACAGGAGAGCCTAAATGGAGAATAACAGGTTTTGGTTTGAAGCGTTGTTGCAATAAAGGTGCATGTTAAATACAGAGCTGCTGGAGTTTCTTGCCAAAAGCTAGCATTAATTGTTTAAATTAACACTGCAATTAACATGCAACTAAAAGAAATACTTTCTTTTTTCTTTTCCTTGTTTCTTGAAAGCAAGCAATAACTGATTGCTTCACGAGCCTCCTCTGGGAGAACACGTGCTGTGCTGCCCTTTAAAATGGAGCTGCACAGCCACTTCTCCCTGGCCAATCAGTGAGGCTGAGCATTGCAGGCTGGGGATCTTCCAGGCCCTTGGGTGCACCTAGCTGTGTGCTTTCTCATGAACCATTTTTTGTCACCAGGGCTGTGCTCAGTGGCATCTTTTTTGCCATCTCCCCAGAGAGGTCTATCACAGCCCCTCTCTAGGTAAACATGTTCCCTTCCTCAAGCTGTAAAGTTTTACCATCACAGTGCAAGATGAGCATCAGCAAGACAGGAGCTTGCACACCATTTAGAACTGGTCTGGTACTGTGGGCAGTTTCCTAGGTGGTGAAACACATGCCACCTACAGTCTGACCTGGTTTTGCCTGCATGTATCAGTATGCAGCCCTAAAGAAGTCTGTCAAAAGCCCTTACTTATCTCAAACAGTAGAGATTCACCCTATCAGTTCCAGAGGTGCTAGTTACAAGTCCCAGGGTGTCAGAGAAAAAGAGGTGCACACTTACCTGCTTCGGAGGGGGACTAACCCTGGGCCTGAAACTCTACAGAGGCTTTTGAAACAATGTGTTGCATTTGGAGCAGTAATAAGAATGTCTCTCTCCCCAAGGAAAATAAAGGAAAAAAATGACAATCATTGGTAGAAATGGTGTTGATTTTTCTTAATGATAGATAAATAAAAATCTGGATGAGAATGATAGATGCCGCCAGTCAGAGTTCTTGTTACAGCAGCCAATGCCTCTTTATGTACTTGTCTCATGAAAGTGTCAGAGATATTTAAAAAGAAAAAAAAAGAAATATGCTAAAATTAAAATGGAGAAGAAAAAGTCATTTCACACATTTAATGGCATAATGAAGTCTTTTTAATGTAATTTTCTTTACTCTTCTGATTACATATTCACAAAGAGGATCTTCACTTCCATCTTTATTAGGCACTGTGTTTGTCATCATTATGGGTTAAGTATTTTCATAAACATTTGATGAATATTAACCATTTAAAATAAAAAATAACAGTTTATTCTCACTGCAATGACTGCTGCACATGGAGATATTAATACTAGAACAAGCCATGTGAAATTACACATCCTTGCAGCTCCTTCCTTCCTTCGCAAGGAAGCAGTGCAGAGGCTGAGAGAGGAGAGACTCAACCTAGCAAACATGCAGAGGAGCTTGCAAAGCTGGATACTAGCTAGACCTATAGCCAAGGCTGACAGTGATCCTCAAAGACTACTAAATCTCTCCATCAGAGAGTTCGTGTTCCTGGGTCCTTTCCACAGGCGACAAAATAACAGTCTGTTTCTGTGCTGCTTTCCCAGCACAACTGCATTCTTCTCTTCCCTGGGCATGGAAGGGGCTTAATCCAGCCCAGGCTTTAGTATAACATCCTGGGTAATTTATATGTCATCTCTAACTGGTGCAAATGTCCCAACAAACACATTTTTAAACATGGTCTGTTCTTTACAGCAAAAGAAGGTCCACCAAAAAGAAGTTGCCTGAAGTTGGGGAAAAACCATGGCCTGATTAAGCTGTTTTAAAATAGATCAGAAAAATGCAGATGTAACATTTTGGTTCAGTAAGAGCACTAGTTATAATGAAATCATAACTATATTTCATTTTTGATCCTTTTATTAATAAAAATAAAGTTTATTTCTCAATGACTGAGTTATTTTAAAAAAAGGAAAATAATTGTGTATACTGTTTAAACATTGTCTAACCTTATTCCTCCATCCTAGTTCTCTTTCGTTTGCACTTTTTTCCATTTCCCTTCCCCCAGTCAATAAAATAAAAACATCAGTGATGACATCCCAATTTCAAGGCATCACATGAAAGCTCATTTCTGACAAAAGGCCATTGTAGCAAAAATACCTGACCTGTTTCTCCTCAGAAGACGCCTGTGTTGCTTTGCTTTCCCAGAGGAAACAGAAAGCAGCTGATGCCCTAGAGGCCTTCTCACCTGTAAACTAATTTTAGATAGCAGGCACTAGCTCGCTCTTCTCCATGAGTTCCCCTGCCAGTGCCAACTTGCCCCAAGAATAGGAAGCCACAGAGCACGTTTTTAAAAAAAAAGGAAGAGCACTATACAAAAGGTGAGGGGAAAAGGTCCACCTGTGGTTCTCATAGTCCCTCTCCCCACCTCCCCAAAGTGCAGAGCAATATTGCCAGTGCTGTCAAACGTTATTAGAAGGGCCTATGTGGGAAGGGGCTGAGCGCTACTCTTTGTTGCCTTCCCAATCAAAAAGTGGGTCACTTTAATTAAATCCTGTAGGTAGGGTATCCAGAGCAGAAGTGTAAAGAGCCCAAAGGCCCTGTTCAAAAGATCCTGACTCAGCCCTGACTAGAGAGGGTTAACAGAAGAAGTGCTGGTAGAAGTTTAATTAGAATTTGAGGGATGAGGATTGAGCTCTAGGCTGGGGTTTGTTTAGGACTCATGTGTGCTCAAACGCAGAGGTAATTTCACATTGTGCTTTGCCACGTCCTTCGTGGAGCTCAGCCAGCATCTTGCAGGAGCTAGAGTAAAAGCTCCACCTGGAGACAGAAGGAGCCTGCCTGCTTCCCTGGCTGCTCATAGCAGATGTTACTGGCCAGGATTTGCTGGGAGAGCAGTGGACCCAGGAGCGCTCATGCCCAGAATTAGCTCCTCGCTTGCTCCCTGGCTCCAGCCCTGGCACTTTCTTCCAGCACTTAGCGCCTTTAATTCCCCAGTCCTGTGGAGAGACAGGCATGTGCTGTGCAGGAACAGTGAATAATTACCGGTCTGCAGCAGGGATAGGAAGGAAAAGGAGGCTAAGGGAAGAAGGAAATCTTGAGCCAAAACCTCCTGCCACCCCTCGGCCACTCTCTGTGGGAGAAAGTTGTACTTCCGAGATACATTTGCATCTGGACCACACACAATCTTGCTTCTGGTTATCCGGTGTCATGGGACTAGGCAGCCACCCCTTGCACAGTACACTATTCCAGCATGCTACAACCTACTAGTAGTCAATGTGATGCTGTCTCCAAGCAGAGGATCTCACTCTTCCCTGCAGTGGCATGAGCAGCTTTTCTGAGAAAATAAAATTAGATGTAATTCTCTGCTTTGATTTGAGGCTCCTTTTCCAACCCCCCTGCCTAATTTGCATTGTCACAACTGACTGCTTTCCCAGGAAAGCTACTGAGGTCACTAGTATAGCAGGATGAACAAGGAGGCAAGACATGGCTCCTGGGAACCACACAGTTGTCCTTGTCTGGGATGGATTTTGAAATCCTGATCCTGAGTAGAAGTTTGCATCTTGGCATAGCATTTCAGTGCTAGGGCTGAGGTGTAAACTGATATTAAACCTCAGGGTTCTGGGTGCTGTGAAGCAAATGGATCCTTTTGTTTCTGATTAGTGACTTAAACAGGCACAAAGAGTGCTCCCAGTAACTCAGCTGTCCACATTGCCAAATTGCTGAAGCAGCCCCTGGCATGGTTTTGGCCCAGGCCAGCCAGCAGCATCCCAGGACATCTGGGCACAGCCTGTGATTTAGCATGGGCCAGGGATCCTTTCCCATACACAGCTTGCCCATAGCCACTTTGGTCTGGAAGGAAGGAGAGCTTTGTTGCATGGAACTGGGGGACCATGGGCCAGACAGCCTCAATATCAGGGAACTTTTCCTAGACAAATATAATTCCATGGTCAGAAATAAGCTTTTTCACCAAACGTCTGCTCAGGAGCACTCAATAGAAAGAATGGCAATCCTCTTTTTCCCAGATGGGCTGAGCCCCATAAAGATGTGAGACCTTCTCCAGGACTTGGACATGGCCTTTCAAGCATTGAGGGGATAAACAGATCTAGTTGAGTTTAGCAGTGGAACAAAGAATCTAAGATATGAGGGGAAAAGTCCTTTACGCTGTTAAAAAGTAAAGCCTGTGTGGCAAGAACAGAATTGACAAGAGAAACATTCAGCTTCTGCTTGCACGTCCCTGTCTGGGAAGCAGAGTTCAGTATCTAAGTAGTCTTAAACTAGACTGGCTTCTTATTAGTGGAAACCAAGTCCTTGCATGTTATTAGTCAGCAGATGGTATATAAATGTGATATCAGGAACCAATCTAGCACAATCCTCAGAAAGAAGGAGGATGATTAAACAGGGAAATGAAACAGAGCTGAGGAATGTCACAAAAGAGTTAGCACAGAGGGACTCAGATCCCCAGCAGCACAAGGGCTTCAGACCACAGAAAAAGGCTTTGCCAAGGAAAAAAAGCAAGTGAGTCTGTAAACAGAGCTGACCACAGGGGATAAAGATGAAATGGAAGCAGACTTTTTTACTATCTCAATCAGGGAGAAAAAAGTGACAAGAACTGACTGAGATGCTGAAAAGTGAGTGATATGCTATTGCCAAGAATAATGCTCAAAAACACTGTAATAGCTGATAGCGGTACTGAGTGTTGTGAACCCAGACAGAATAAGACTTCAGAGACATCTCTCGGTTAAAGGAAAAAACAGCCAACAAACTAACCCAAAGCCTTCAGCAAGGGAAAAGGGAGCAGATGCCAGTGCCAAGAGCACTAGATTCCACAGGTGACTTTGGAGACTGCTATCAGTGACTCCTGGTGAAAAAGGCAAGTGTGTCTCTCTCCTGGAATACAAATGCAGTAAAGTCTGTCCTTACCCTAGTCCTCACAGTGAGCCCTCACCTTTCTTTATCCTCATCTAGGACAAATGATGTCCCTCAAGCACTAGCACAGAAGAGCCAAAAAAATCTCTTTCGCTTCCTCACACCTCACATCTGTTCAAGAGACAGGGTATTTGCTCTTCTCTGCTTTCCCACTGTTTCTCTGCTCCAGCATCCTCATTTCCAACAATGTTGTTCAGACTTAACCCAACAGATTCTGGGTTTGTCATTAAAAAAAACCTGTACCAGACTTATCCCAGAGAGAATAATAAGTAATCTTATTTTCATATGAACTCAGAGCTCTTCTGTAGTTCTTCACTTAATTTTCTTGAGAGCTTCAGCCGCCACCTTTCACTGGCCCATATAACATGCTTGTCCAGCTGGCTTCAGGCAGAAGCCTCATAACCTAGTCCTAGTCCAGGGAATCTTCAGTTTCAACCCCTTCAGGCTGACAGAGAAGAGGACACACCATCTCCATCAGAACTGCACCATGAAATGTGCAAATACCCAAGTTATATCCAAGCAAGCTCAGGTATCTTTACCAGTACACAGCCATGTAGAGAGATGCTCTGGCTAGCTAACTGTGCTTGCAGCTCAGTACCCAAGTAGCTTGCCATCTTACAGAACTGGATGGCTTTGCTTTACCTTGTGTGTCTCTTCAGGATTGAGCAGTGTATCATGCAAGTACACCTGCAGAAGAAAGCCCTCCAATGATCTATGGCCTCTAGCAACCCAATGCAGTGTTTAGCGCAGACCCGAGAGGAAGATTCTCTACTGGTGGTGGGTTTGTTTTTATTTATTCCTTCTTTGCATGTATACATTGTCATGTATAACTAACGATTCCACAGTGTTTTTTTGATGTTGCATGTGATTTTTCTTTTTCCCATTGCATTTTCCTCGCCTTAGCATGTGCCAGTTTATTTCTTATTTTTCTCCTCACAGTCAACCATCAGCCCTCACCATCTCTCTCTCTTCAGTTTAGACCACTCTCCCAGCTATCTGCAATATAGGCTATCTTCTCCTATCTCTCTTTCCTCATCCTCCCTCCCTCCCTTTCTCCCTCTCCCTCCCTCCCTCTCTCCTCAGTGTAGGCCATTTCTCCCTCTCCCTTTCCCTCTCCCGTCAGCAAAGCAGTTTATCGGCAGTTGCAGTCTCATCTATCAGTCCAATTCATCTTTCCCTGCAGCCTTTGAAGGAGAGTGAGAGGAAAAACCACAATCTGCCTTCCTAAAGAAACCTGTGGCAGCCACGGGCATTAATATGAGAATCTTGGGAAGGTGTCATTTTTCACTCAAGCTGACATTTAAGCTGTTTCATAAATATAAAATCAAACCAAGGGCCCAGATGGGCCTCCACCCCCTCCTCTTTTGACTAAGAGCGGCTGTGATACTCTCTTCACTAGCTTAAAACAAGGGGATGACAGGAGCAAATCCCTGGGGTATGAAGGATTGAAGGAGCAACTGTTCTCGGCAATGGCACCTGTAATGTTTACACTAGTTTCAGGAAAGAGCCACCAACCTGTACAGGAAAGCCATCAGTCACTATTGGCAGTGGCAGGTTTTCTGAGGTGGGATTTCCCTCTGAGTGCACAAGGCAATGGAGTGGATATTCTCCTGCTACCCCCACAAGTGATGGTGGATCTCTTTCCATCAACAGCTCTGTTATTGCCATAACTGTTTCACACATACGCAGAGCCTGATTTCAGGAGAAAAGGAGGTATAAATCTCTGTTCCTGGTCCTTTTCAGAAATCTGGCCTGCTTACATCACCTCAGTCCCTATGTAGCCTGTGGTACAATCATGAATGTGCAACACCTCGAGCACAGTACATCCCAGGGAACAAGCACAGTTTTTAGGAGCATTTACTGGACCAGCTGGGAGGGCTGCAATGTCACCCTCCAGTTCACTTCCATTAGAAAGCAATTCTGTTCACAGCTGGGATTAGGAAGAGGTGTTATTGATACCTGTTAATGACCACAGATCTCAGGAGCAAGGGAAAGGAAGTAGATCCTGCTGCCTCTTCCTCTTGGTATGATAAGAAAGGTCTCAGAGTATCTTTGCAGTGTCTGCTTTGTTGTGCCTACCCTGCTGGCACTGCTTCAGACCACCATCAATACCCCTTGTCCCTACAAATCTATACTGTACATGCAGGCAAGGGGAGAGGGCCACAGCCCAAGGAGAGGAGACATGGATAAAACACCTTTATACATGCTGCTAGATATTACTGGCAGCGATACAGCTCCTTGGGATCCACGCATTAATTACAACTGCCCTGAAATTGTTTTCCAACCTATATAGGATATGACAGCAGAAAGTGATCTGAGGCACTGAGCTCTGCCTCTTGGTTTCACAGTGTCACACGGTCTCATCCCTCAACAAGGCC
>JAVSBS010011150.1:152432-169177 GCA_033124195.1 Coracias cyanogaster
GGCCTGCTCATAGCACCTTATACTGTTTGCCCCTACAGTAACCCTTGAAAAACTATGCTGAGAATACTCTCCTCTGATGGTTAGAAATAGTCTTATTCCCACTACAAGTTTAGCTGACCACTTTTCTAAGAATAGTGCATTTCAATTAAAGTAGCTTTTCTTTCCCATGTGTTTGACCCATTATGTGTTTACAGAGGATAACTGTGTCTCCCCAGCCTCCTTTTGACTAGACTGAACAGGGCAGGCTCATTTCCTCTGACATGATGGACTTGCCATTCACTTGATCATAGAGGTTTTCCATGCTGGCATTTTCTCCAATATTAATATTTTTTTCTTGAAAATGGTTGACAGGAATGACACCAACCATTCCACCAATTCCTTCACACAACCATCATGGTACTCTCCTGTGTATAGCATGTGCTCCTCCCCTGGCACATCCTAAGACCTCATTTACCTCTTGCATGGCCATTTCAAGTTGTGATCTCATAGCTGTATTGTGAACGACTGCTACAAGCAATTCTGTCTCTGGTTTTCTTGCTTCAAACTGATAAGCTTTCAGTGTGCAGGAGAAACTCTCACTTACAGTTCCCAAACCTGTGGCCTTGCATTTCATGCTGGTGCATTCCCTCACATCCCTGTTAGCTCAATCCCCACAAACCCTTGTGTGATATTCTGGTGATTCTAGGCATTGAGGCTGCTGCCCATTAACCCACTCTTAATTTTAGGCCAAAAATCATAATTGAAAACATTGGTGTCAAGGCTTAAGAATTTACCTAGTAATCTCCTTTCAGCATAGCCACATCCTTCCCTTCTTTCACCAGTTTCTTACTCACCTCACAAGTTTGTAGTAATCCTTATCTTCCCTCATTTAACTAATAATTTCCCAGGTGGCACCACACCAGATTTTAATGAAGTAGAGATAGAGAAGATCTACTACTTTTCCCTTGTCTAGAACATCAGTTACCTTATCAAAGACAGATATCGAGTTAGTCTGGCACAATCTCTTTTTGATAATGGCTTATTGCACTATATCCCATTTTCTATTCCATGTCTTCAATTATTCTTTCTGACATAATTTGCTCTGAATCCATTTATGCCCTTGAGGAAAAAAATACAAGACCATAGCTGCCTAGATCACTCTCCCTCCTTTTCTTAAATATGGGTACTACATTTGCTATTATCCAGGCAGAGGAACCTCCAGTGATTGGACAGATTTATTAAAAATCCCATCTACTAGACCTGTGATTTCATGGGCCAATTCTTTTAACATGCTGGGGAGGGTGAGCTCCTGGCCTCCCTGGTTTGAGCACAGTAAGCTCTCAGAATTGCTTCTATCTTGCACGTAATCATTGCCTTTTCAGTACACTTATTCCCATTAGTCCATCGGACTTTGCCCCCACACTTTATACCTCTACTCTTAGGGGGAAAGTATCCCACTAGTTTAGAACTGTGCAAATTTTTCTCACTACATACAGAGGCTCCACTTCTTTTTTCATTTATAGCGTTAAGGATCCTTCTGTTGTTTCATTTCCTTTGCAGGGTCTAACTCAGTTTGACTTCCGGCAATTCTCACTTCATCCCTGCACTTTCTGACCTCCCAAGACATACCTTTCTTTGTTGCTTAATCCTCTTTCCAAGTCTGCCTTTATGTGCAGGTGAACTAGGCAGTTATCAAGCACAGCAGAGTGCTGGGGGGCTAATAAGTGGGACACAGATCTATGGATTTCGTGGCCTATGCCACGCGCTGCAGAGTTAGTCTTGCCGCGATTGCCAACAGAGACAGGGTCAGGGTGGCTGCTGCTGCTGCAGGAATATGCATTCAGAGCAACAGGAACTGCTGCTCCTAGCCTTTACTCCTCTGGAAAGCAGTCAGAGAAGTAAGTTAGACCTTTCTCTCATACCCCCTTGCAGTCCCAATTCTTTGCTTCCCCTCCTGGAGGCACAAATCACCCTTTCACACATGCCACCACAAGCAGTAGCCCAAGAGGCACAGATTGGTGGGTAGATGCTTTGGGCTCAGTGTAGAAGCAAGGAACTTTGTAGCTCCTTTGGAGCCGAGGGGAAATAGAGGCAGATCTGCATTTTGAGATGACAGTGGTTGCAAGGGTATTGAGTAGTCGAAGGAGACAAGAAGACTCGTTTCTTTAACTACAGTTCCCTGAAAACCCACAACTCCTCTGCAGCCTCCCAGCTCATCTTGTCTTCACTCACCTCACATCTGCTCTGTACTACTACCACAAATGGCTTCTTTGATCTTCATATTTAGGGATAGCAGCATTCAAAAATTTGTTAATATTGTAGACAATGTGCTGCTTCTGCCCTCCTCTGTTCCTTCTAGGCTCTCTGTTTGTGGCTGAGACATTTTTGAGTTAAGCTTTTAAAAGAAGTTGGACATTCGTCAACTCCAAACTTGTTCCCTTTTCCTGGGATGCAAATTCCAAATAATTTTTCACTACTCACTTAAATGGTATTCCTCTGCTCCTTGTCCTTTAAAGTCTCTGAGTTTCCAGGTCCATCTGACTTATTGATTTCTTTGCTTGCACAGTTTACCCTTTGGAAATAAAAGGAAACTCTCAGTTATGATTCATTTTTATTTATCCAACCACTCAGTTTGAACTGAACCATATAGCTGTAGGACTTGAAGGGACCTTTAGAGCTCATGTAGTCCATCTCTGCCCCAAGTGATGATCAGCTGTCCAGACTTCCATCACTCCTGACAGGTGTTTAACCTGCTCTTTTAAATCTCCACTGGCAGAGACTCCACAACTTCCCCAAGCAATCTGTTCCTTGTATTACTCTCCCTGCCCTCAAAAAGTGTTCCCCAATGTCTCATCTGAATCTCTTTTCCTGCAATTTAAGACCATTATGGCTTGTCCTCTCTACCACAAATACAAAGAAAAGATTATTGTCTTCATGACAGCTTCCTCCTTCCTCATAAACCCTTTCAATTTTCTCTTCCCAGGCTAAGCTGCTTCCAGCTCATTCAATCTTTCCTTGCCAGTTGTGGTTTCTACGTCCCTGAGCATTCTTGGTTTTGTTTTCTGCACTAAGTCCAGGAAACCTGCATCTTTCTTAAAATGTTGCATCCAAAACTTGATGCAGTTGAGGCCAAACTGAAAATGTATTACTTCACATATCTTACACATGACACTCCTATTTATACATCTCAGCACAATGTTTGTTTTCTTTGCAACAGGTGATTTACTATTATTGACTCACAGGCAGTTTGTGATCCACTCTAACCCACTATATCCTTCTCAGTGGAACTATACACAGCTGCTCACATTTTGTACCAGTACTGTGGATTGCTCCTCAGCACCTTGTACTCATCTTCATTGACTGGCATCTCATTTTTTTTGCAGATAATTTCTCCAATTCATCTAGATGATTTTGACTTTGGATCCTGTCCCCTGTACCATGTACTTGCTTTTCAACAAGATTTCTGTCATTTATCAAGGGCATGAATTGTTCCATAACCTAAGTCAGTCATCAGTGACCATGATGCCCAACTTGATGCATCCTTCTAGTCATCCAGTGAATCACTGATAGCTGTTTCACAAGTACAGTTTTCCAAACAGTTTTGAATCCATATCATAGTAATTTTATCCAGCTTACATTGCTCTTGCCTGCTAATGGAAGTCTCACATAAGGCAGTGTCAAAACCTAACAAGTTAAGGTGCTTTGTCGTTATCTACAAGGCTTGTTACCTGTCAGAGTAGGAAATCAGGTTGGCTTTATACAATTTGTTCCTGACAAAATCAAATTGCCTGTTATTTACCATGTTGCTATCCAACTCATGATCAATCTATTGTTAGGTCCCACATAACGCTCTCCTGTAAAATTCTCTCTGCTAACTGAAATCAAGGATACAATAGCAGTACTTTTGATGAAGCTCAGTGATTATTTGGTGATGAAGTCTTTTAGATATCACATTCAAGAATAACCAGGCCCTACTTTTATTAATGGCACTTATTTTACAATCTACATTTCAGAAAACACAGTCTTCTAAACTGACTCAATTCTTAGTTATATTCATCTCTCTCTCTCTTATACATGTTGAAGAGCTTTATGATCCCATGGGCTATGGCAGACACCCAGGGGTAATATTTTTCCAGTCCCTCCCCAAAGTGATTTTTACTCAAGTCAATCTCTTCTAGCTTTTCTACTACTTATTTGCCCATCACACCCTTAATATGTATAATCCCAGCTAACTTTATGTTTGTTTCTGTCATTCCTGAAAACCATATACCCTTCAATATCTATATTCCAGTCACAACTGTTACTCTAACATCTTACTGAAATAACCCGTTAATAAATAACAGGTATTCTGCTGTTTTTCATGTTACTTGGACTAATGTTAATGCATTTGGGCTGTTTCAGTCTAATATTGCCCATTCTTCTAGCTAAACTGTGTAAAAGCATTCCCCAAACAATATCACTACTTTCACTACTGTTCCAGTCAACATCTATACTCTCATTTTGCCTTTTCATTTTATTCCTTGCTATACAGCCATCTATTGCTACATACTCTTTTATGCAGTGTTGCTCTTTCTGTATATTAAACAAACAAACATAGGGATAAATACTGTATGAGCCTTTCCCAAACTTCCACTCTGTTCCCTGGACTAGGATCTTATTATTAATTTTGCTACTTTAATGCCAGAAATCAGCCTCTCAGGCATAAAGGCAGCATCTCTCCCTGGAGGATATCTTTCTGAAAACTTTCCCAGTAAGATCAACCCTGTGATTCTTACTGTCTCTGGGCACACAAGAAATCACACTGTGGTTCAGCTAAGATTCAGTCACTGCTCTGAGAACTTTCCTTAGCGTGTCCCAAGTATGTTTAACCTTCCCTGATGGGATTCTGGCAGTAAGACTTGTCCCGGCAGGAAGGCCAACCACTGTTTTTTTCACAGGATGGTCTTTGGTTTCACAGATCTTCATGGTGGGATTCACGACTGGATGTACCAGTGATCAATATATCTGTTAAGACAAAACAAAGCCATCAGTCCTAGATAGTGCCTGTGGAAGCACATATCACACTATAGAAAGCCCACATTTTCAAAGGTAAGCAAGTTGCCAAGCTGAACAACATTCTGTGCCATGGCTCAGGTGAATTCCTTGCAGAATCAGTCTGAACAGGAAGGCACAGCAGCTGCAGGTAAGTGTTCAGGGAGTATTAGTACCCTTGACTCAGCTACTTGTGATCTTTGCAGTCATGGAGTAAACTGTAGCTCAGATGAAGGGTAACAAGAGACAGTCATTCTAGGAAGTACAGAGCAAGGTAAGAGGAAAGGGAGGGTCTGGAGAGTCTCTGGTGTACGAAAGTTATGGATCCATCTATGGTACGGATGCTTTTCTACTCTGTCCCTGTAGCCTGCTCTGAGAGGTGCATGGACTGAGAAATTCATGCTGCTTCAGACATCCCTTGGGAAACACAGCAAGCCTTTGGGACTCATGATAGAGTGTTGTCCTCATTTGCTGATTTTTCTGCTGCAGGTCTTTGTTTTCTCTCACTTTCCTCTGTGAATGACCTTTATCTTTTCTCCGTGTCTCTGACTATGTCCATCCTTTTTCTTTTCTTCATATTGACTAATTTTTTTGCTACTCCAATCTCTGCCTCTTTCTCTGTTACAGTTTCCAGTGCAGCAAGCCTGTTCTCTGCTTTATTTCTGCTCCATCAACCAGTATCTTCCTCTGCTCATATCCCCACCTAGCCTCCACTCAAGGTCCTTCCATTCCACTGGGATCGTGGATCTGTAACACTGCCATATGACCACATCTAACCCTCATGGAGAAATCTTCACTGAACAGACGTGAAGCCCAGTAGTAGCAGGAGAACTGGTCTGGACAGCAGTTCGTGATAATGTGGAGAGCAATGTACGTGGTCACTTGAAGAGCTTCTCAAAAAGCCTGGAGATTTAGGACACTGAGAAGTTTTAAGAGCAATTATATATATTATTGAGAGAAAATTGAAGGAGAAGATCTTTTCTCTCAAAACACCCAGCCTCAGATTATTAGAAGAAGATACTATCACCAGTCAGGGGGAAATGACACAAGATCTCTTGATATGTAGCTCAGTTAGGGAAACCAACTTAAATTCCTATAGTAGCTGGAACATAATATCCATTACCAGCCAAAAAAAAAAGAAAAGAAAGGGAGAAGAAAAAGAAGAGAGGGTAGGGGAAATAATAGAGGGAGATAGTGCCCCAGAGACATGCTATTAAAAAATTATATTTAGAATCTATGAATCTCCAAGGAACAGCAAAAGCACAAGTCAATTATACTACCTCAGAGGGAAATTTTCAAATACTATACCTAGTGGAAAATAACACAGACTTGACTCCCTACATGCTTGCAGCTCCCATGATCTTTTCCATTTCACAAGGCAATTGGGAATTTCTATCATTCTAAGGTGGCAGCTTTTTCATGTAAGGTGTGAGTACAGCAAACAGTAGCTGTGTGTATGTCTAATCCAGTGATTTAATAGACCTCAACAAAATTTGGAATCTTTATGCCAAAGGAGGTTCTGCAATTTTATTTTTTCAACAATGGTGAATTTGAAAAGTAAAAAAGAGCCAGACATAGAAAGTATCAATGAAAAATTGTTCATTTTAGGTCAATCAGAATGTTTTGTCTGTATTTTAAGTTTAATGTTACATTATACTGTAGTTTCAAAGAGAAAATAGGAATCCAAGCAAGAAGTTATAAAAAAGATTAAATTAAACATTTCAACCTACTGTAAGTGTTGATATGTTTTATGAGCGGAATTTCATCAAAAGGGGCACATTTCTACAGACCCTGAAGCTTCCATAAAAATCAGCCTTTACAAATTGAAAATAGTTATCGCAAAAAAAAAAAAAAATCAAGTAACTCTCCTATTGGGTTTCTAACCTTCAGCACTGGAAATAGAATCACTGTCACTTGTGGCACTAAACAGCCTTCTAGGTGTGAGCAGCAATGATCTCAGCAGTTTCTCTGGCCAGACACTCAAGACAGTATGCTCAAATTAATGTGGTTTCACACTTGTGACCTACATACCACTGCATGTCCACGGCCAGGCTTTAAGAGTCAGTATAAGATACCTACAAAACATGGTGTCTTTTGCTAGGTTTGAACTTGCTATATGAGGTGAAATTTCTGCTGGAAATGTCTGGTTGTTTTTGATTTTGAAAGGTGTGGCTGGCCCTAACACTCGGCTCTCTCACAGGGCGGCAATGGATGAAGAGTCACCGTACCAAGTTTTACCATGCCACAGGAGCAGCCACTCAACAGCCCCAGGGAAAATCTCCTCCTCTAAGGAAGAGAAAAGCTTTCCAAATGAGGGAGATGACAACTGCAGCTTCCTTTGAAAGCCACTCTCTTCTCTCTGTCTCCAGGACAAGCATGGATCTGAGGTGATACCTCTCTTTGGCTTTACTGATTAATCTCCTCTACGTGTCTGATGTTACTTTTCCTTTGAGTTTCTGAAATACTTTTTCTGGAGAGTAATAAATACATTAACAAATGCAACTCTGTGCCTATCAAACACAGAAATCAGGAAAAGTGCAAATTTAGAAGATCAAACTCTACAAATCCTAGCTGCTGTGATGCAGCAGATAAAGGACTTTTCAATACAGCAGTTGTATTGGAAAGTTACCACCTAGGTGAAACATTTGGGCTGTTGATGCATGAGATCTATCCTCCCTGTTCAACAGATCATGTACAACCTAGGAAAAGTTCTTGAGGGAAATAATCCACTGCCCACTTTTGTCATGGAGACCTTTCTTGCTTCATTCTGCAGCAATAAAGTCACACCCCTTATCTTCAGAAAGAAATCCTTCACCTCAGGTCAAGTGGTGGTCTAGTATCAGTGAAGAGAGTGGGACAAAAAATGGGTCACTATCTAGTAACTAATGAGTGGACCATCAGAGAAATCACTACCACTTGCACTTCACTGACCATTTTGGACTAAATGAAAGATTAATTACTGTATGGACAGTGGGATTTGCCCAAGTAAATACAGAGACATGCACTGTGGAAATTTACATCTAGGGAAGCCATCCTAAGCTTCCCTTGTAAGTCAGTAAAGCTCTAATCAATATAAATAATGCTGTTTAGGGTGCAGTTCATCACATCCTAATATAAACACCTATGGTTTTTTTCTGCTGAAGCACTCTCCTCAGTATCCATTAACAATAATGGCATACAGATGTTTAGCAGGGGTGCATCTAGGACATAGACACCTGTGCTGTAGATACCCATAGCTGAGACAAATCCTCCCTTACTTTCCTTCCTGAGCTATAAATGGGGCCGCAGTATGCCAGTGGGGAATAGGCTTGCATTATCTATGGACAATTTGTTAGGGACTTTGCTTCTATAGCCTCTTGTAGCTAATGGTCTGTTCCATTAATTCTTAAGGTTAAGGTGACCTTGTAAAGCTAAATAAGTGCATTTCTCAAATCACACACAGCAAATATATGTATGCACACATTTAGATATTCGTGAAAGAAATTAACCCTACCTCTCTAACTCATTTCCCACTTTCTTTTCTGTGGCAAGATAATCCACTTAAATAGAGTTCCCAACCTTTCTGCAGGCATAAAACAACATTGAAAATATGGAAAAACCCAATTGGTTGGTTCCTTTCCTGTTCATGGAGTAAAAAGAATAATTATTTCCGTATTAAAACAAAAATTAAATATTTTCTCAGCTTTCATGCTTTTTTGTCTTCATTATACCTCCTCCGAAAATAAAAAAGAAACATGAAACTTAATAAAAATAAACCAAAATTGAAGCAAACAGAATAATTGGCAAGGCATGAAAATACTGCTCGTATCCTGGAGACAGACTACATTGTCGGTCATTTCTTAATTTTCACTCTATTAAGGTAATTTCCTATGACTGTGGCTTTTTTCCGGCAGCCATTCTCACACACTGCCATTCCTGCCGCCTTTGCATGCTGGGTGGGGAGGTGTTCTTTTCCTCATCAGGAATGAAAACCATGTGTGTCAGATCCATTTCCCAGAAGCCTAGACGCAGACATGGTAGACACCAGATTCTATGCTGGTCTTTGAGTACAAGGGCATGGAAGGGTGCCATGAAAGTAAATTTCCAAAAGTCCACATCACTGTAATACCTGCTCAACAGCACCTTTATTAGACATCTCCTGTGAGAAGCCAAAGTTTAAGGCAACACTGCACACTAAAAACTTTGCCATTCTACCCAGAAAAATGTCTGTATCACCACCACACCCTATCTTGGAAAGACATCTGATTCTAAACTTACAGCAGGCTCACAGCAATTTGTAACCAAGCTATATTCGGAATTATATGAGTTTCTGTGGCCAGACTGACAGCCACACGGGGGTTTTCTTTATTCCTTAGTTTCTTCCCTTGCTGCTGATGCCTCTCCCATGCTCCTCCTTATGAGCAGGAGATGTTGGTGCAATCCATCAAGGCTATTAGATGCACCTGCTGTAAGATGTAAGCACCCTGAGGAATTTTATAACTAAATCCAGATTTTGCAGAAAGCTGTCCCAGCTTGAAATGAACAGCATGTCTTCAAATATGTCAGGAGTGACATAAGGACAAATTAAACTGATTTTAAAAACACAATGAAATTCTCATATTAAATAAGACTGAAGCCTTTGTCTAAAACTGACTGCTCTACCTGAAATCATTTTAGAAGGCTTTGGCAGTCTGGGAGTGGAAAATATCTTTGACCTCTTCATCTTTTCCATTTTTCTCCTTTCTTCCAGCCAGAACCACATATGATACTATGGGAAAGTTTTAACTGGAAGCAAGAATTATCAGACATTTTCAAACTAAAATTTGCTGCTGTGATCAGAAACTGGCATAGCAGAGCAGGCAAAGTACTCTACCATCATTGTTTATTCCTCAACCTCTGACACTAAATATTCCTCTATGTGCATATGTTTGCATATGGACATGACTTTACAATGATGTTGAAAATCAAAGTTATTTCTTTTATTATTATTATGTATATTTCTTGTGAATATTTCCCAAAAGCATGTTGGAAGTTGTACACAAACTTCCCTGGAAATTAGATATTTTTCAGAATACTTGTCTTGTGTTCACCTCCACCTGTGCACAGGAAGAACAGATTCACAACCTGTTATTTATGGTAAAAACCTTTGGTGATCAAGTAAAAGGTACTCTCTTTCTTTACTAGCTTTGTTCATTGTGAATCTCACAGCCTTTGAGCCTTTATCAGTGATATCAACAGCTCACATTCTCTTTTGAATCATTGGCAGGCATAAAATAGCCAGGCTGATATTACTGAATCTGATTGCTGTTTCAGATGCATTCAACAATAAGAGACAGTTGTCTTACTATTTGCTGCATGTAATTAGGAGCAGGCGTGATCTGGATGACGGCCCAAAATGAGAGAAGGAGGAACTGGGTTTCAAGCAGCTCATGCCACAGAAATGAGATCCAGCTTTGCAGAAGGTACTTCATTTCTCTGCCTCCTTCTGTCCTGCACAGAACTCCTAAGTGAAAGCTCACTGGCTTTCTATGACATTTTCAGTCTTACAGGTAAAAAATACTAAAAAAGAGCATATGTCTGCTTACAGCATTGCCTAATTCTCTCTGTTCTTGATTTCCTGAGGAGCCAAAATCACTTCCATCCCTCCATAGGATGCCCTTTGTGTCAGTCTACAGCAACCCGCACTGACCTGCTGGAAGATGAGCTTCAATCTCTTCTGGAAAGTATGCTCACCTTAGTGCAGCTGCACCTAGAGGTCCAGGGTCAAAGACAACCAAAGACTCAAGACTCTGGGAGGGAAAGAGAGATCCCTGAAGCATCTGATCAACACAGCAAGCCAGACCTAAACCAACCCACCTCCCGTGATGCAACTCTGTGTCTCCAGTTTTTGCATTGACCCTGTTCACAGTTACTGTCATTTAGAAGTGTAGAATATAGAGTAAAGGTAGAAAGAGGAAGTGAAAGAGGAGACAAGGTAGAAGGGCAGAAAGCTGGCAAGAAAAGTAAATGTTAGAAATATACCCCAAATGGGCTGGGGCAGGCTTTTTTACAGCACCGGTTTTTGCAGATTTCCTGGAGCAGGAAGAAGCAGATTGGCACAGAAGAGTCAAAGTGGGGACCCAAACCACTGCCAAAGCTCCAGCACTCACTGCAAAGCACGTGACAAGCAGCATGTATGGGTGGGACCAGAGAATACATACTCCAGCATACCATCCTCTACTGCCTTTCCAGTCCCTAATACTGACAGCCTCCAAGCTCTCCAGAAGACAATACCAAAGACCAAATCACACCAACAACTACAGGCAGTCCAAGGACAGACTGAGAACATTGCTTAAGTGGTAAGTCCCAAATGAAGCTTAGCAGAAAAGAGACACACGGATGGTTCTGAGACAGAGACCCTGCCTCATGCTATAGAAGAGCAAGAAACATATCCACGGGCAACTAATAAAGCCTGCTTTCTTATGTTAGTGTGCCAAAAGTCCCTAAATTTCTGCAGATGCGTTGCCCATAGTTCTGCAGATGCATTGTCCATTTTTTCCTTTTTATTTTCCCTTGCCCCTTTCTGTCCTGTATTTCACACTCACTCTATTTGTTTTTCACTCTGTCTTAGTCCCAACTGCCTTTTCACCTCATTTTTTTTTTCAATAGCTGTTTTCTCTTTCTCACCAGTCTCTCTGTTTTTCTTTCTCCTAAGGGGAGCATGAACTGGGAAACACCTGAATTAAAACATATGCACAGCTGATGCATGCAAGAGCTTGATATGATGCATGAGAAGTTTGCCATATCCCTAGCTATTAGCTCTTTGACTGCCATCTTTCTAGCAGCAGAATTTTCTTCAAGAGGGAAGTACATAGTACAATCTGCCCAGTTAAGGGAAATAAAATGAATTTGGGATTGATAAAAACCCCACACAATCAAGTTCTGAAAGAATGAAGGGAGATGTGTTTTTGGTATCCGTCTTGACTTAAATTGCTTTTCAGCACTGAAAGTAAAACATATCCCATTTACAAAACACAGGGTAAAAAAAACCAAACCAAAACAGAGCATGATGTACCCTGGACAACTAGCATTTAAAAACATGAATATGGAACTAGTGTACATTCAAAAGAGTTCTCTTATTACATACAAACAGTTAATTACTGGTGTTAGGGAGTAGACCAAACAGCATGGAAGCTGTCTACTTATTGAAATTAACAGACGTGGAAAGAAAACAGAGTGAAAAAGAAAGAGAGAGAGAGAAAAAAAATATTTTAAGACCAGATAATGAATGGAATGCTGTAAGTTAGAGATAAAGCATCCTATTCTGTCAAGAGTTACACCAGTGTCTAACAGGGGACAGAGCTGAGCCCAACTGATACCACAGGGATTTTTGCTGACCCCCTGTAAAGCGGAGTTGCTGCTGTCACCTTGTATTCATTTCGTTTTCCCCTCACTTGTCCTCCCCCAAGGCAAAATTCCTGAATCAGCCGTATGCAATCAAGGCATTTTGCCACTGTACAAGCAAAATGGGGAGTTCTTGAATACTCTCATGGCAGCCATCCCATATCTCGCTAGTATATTTCAGCTGTCAGGTGGATTAAATATCACCCTTTAAGCAAACTCATGAAAATGTAAGAGCCTCGCCATTTTGTCTTTCTCAAGATGAGCTTGTTGTCTCAGGCTAAAAGTGGGGAAGAGACAAGTTCACACCTTTTGGGCTCATTAAACACCCAATGGTCTAAAGGGCAAGTATTCAGGAATCCAGCATTTAGTGAGTAGTCCAGTAAAGGTTCTTTCCAAAAGAGTAAACTCTTAGTAGACCCTGGAAGGAGGCAGCCAGATTTCTGGATGCTCCCAAACCTCAACACACAAAAACTGCTAGTATTGAGGGTTTCTGAGAACTTTGAATAGCTGAACTACTTGGATAAGTAGTGGTGCCAGAAAGCTCATGCTGACCAACAATCACGTGTCTTTCTTTAGCCAAAACCACTATAAGCCTAGATTTTTTGGTGTTGATCTGCAGATCCCACATAGACAGCTCAGTGATACAGCTGCCACTGAATCTCGGCCCAATTTAAGTAATTTAGATGTGTAAGTACTTGATTGTGCCTGAACATCAAATACTTAGATCTGCTAAAATTTCTGACTTTGGGTGACAGAGAGGGCTGCCAGCTGAAAATTTGGCCCTTTGTTCAAAAGCTTTTCCAGAAAAGTCCAGCAATGTTGGGAAGGTTAAATACCTGCACCACACTGCATGTTCTCTTTCAGTCTAATCACTCAGGGATTAATAATCTGCACAGTTTCTAAATGCCCCACAGAGAAGTTGCTCCGTGCCTGCAGGAGCTGGGGTCTACTTTAAAAAATTGTATCAGTACTGTCTCCAACTCACCATCCAACCACAAGCCTGGCATTCTCCCCTAAGCCAGCAGAAGTCCTCAAGGACATAACTTCCAACACTACTGGATAGAGATCCCATGAATGTGACAGAATCCTGCCACTTGCCATGGGCCTACCTGGCCAAATCAGACTTAGACATTAGTCCACAGTGTGATGGGGTTTTCTATGTCCCGAAGGAAAGCAAAACTCACTTGGAGTTACAGGCTTACAGTCTTAGAATCTTTCTGCTTCAGCTGATATATTGTCTAAATCTAAAACTTATTTAAAAACCTGTCTGGATGCGACAGCTTTTAATTAATCTTCTCTTAGTTTTTATACTATATGGTACCTTGAAGACGCAAGATCAATCACTGCTGTATTGTAATGTAGAGTTGGGAGACAGAAAGATAAATGAGCTATCAAGTTTAGCATTTTGATAGCTAAGTTTAATTTTAACTAGCTCAGGAACATATTGTAGATAGGTGGATAAAGTCACAAAATGGTGCATTCGTCTTTAGGACCCAAGCTAGAGTCCATCAGAAAGGAGCAGAAAGAATTTCTTACTGTCTGGTCAGTCTCACATAGACTTTTCAAAAGAATAAACAATTGCTGAAAATGAGAAACATCACCAAACAGCAAAAATTAAACCTGCACATGTCTGATGGGATGCAACTATATTTGGCATGTTTCACCTCGTATTCTGCAGCTTCCACCCTTCAAAAACTCATTCATAAAGGCATTGGGACTATTTCCAATGCATTATATTAGGCATACATGAGAGTCATGGCAGCAACAGGTCTCAGCACTTCATGAGGAAGGGTAAATAGATTGTCATGTGCATGATGGGGAAGAGAGAGGGAAGTTTATCACTCAAGGATACAAAATGAGTCAGCAGCAGAGCTGGCAGCAGAACCAAGGAATCCTGACTCATCATTTACTCCATCCATGAGGCTATACACAGTGCTGCAAGTAAGTGATATAACAGCCACAGAAATCATTCATCCTTTTGAAAGTGCCTATACAAGGATGAGATACATTCAGGTCCTTATGCCTTTCATGACTCACAGTGACTCAAATTCTGATGTGTTTCACAGAGTCCATCACAGAAACTTTAATTCCTGTGTTTTCTGCTTGGTTCATTGTAATGATTCTCATGCTAATCCATGCCACGCATCCATCACAGTGATAACTTCTAATGTGCTCCACCCAGTCCTACTGCAATGACTAATGCTAATGTACTGTGCCAGTCTGTGACGAATTTCCATCATGCATCATTTTAAGATCACGTTGTATTCAATCGGACGTTTGAATTAAGCCAGTTCTTGTACATACGGTTTCTCTGAATCTTAACCCTGGCCTTTTTGCATTAGGCCAGTAAAAAAATTGAGCAAGGGAGCTAAAGAAAAAAGAGCTCTCTTTCTGTCTGCATCTCCAAGCAATTTATAAAACAACCATTGCCCAAGTTTTCCATACACTGGGTGAAAGCATCTTTGGGCCAGAGGTTTATTCTGATCCACTGGGGTGAAGATGACTGAAATTCACAAAAAACAGAACAAATGCTGGAACCATTGCTTCTTCTTGAATCAGGTCAAGTGTAACTGTTGGATTTGGAGTTTTTATGGTTGCGATTACTACATGAGAAAGCACGTACAGATATGCAGTTACGGAAGTGGGTGCAATTGGCAAGACTGATATTATGTATCTCACCCAAATAGTTTTAGTTTTCAGTAACTCCTCTGAAACAATACTGAGGCTCTCAACACACAGTTAATAATATATAACATTGATTATTTTACCAGTGGGTTGAAAACACTGTGGCTACATGACACAAACGACCAATCCTGTATTCATTGATTCAGCTGGCGGAAACTTTGTCCAGAAGATTTTGGTGGTTTAACTTTGCTCTAAAGGACTGTATATGATATCAGATGCCATCTGTCCTCCACTATGTGGCATTAAGCCAGCATAATAAAACCTTAAAAGCTACCTTAGTCTCTGTAGCTTCTGCTCTTGCTATGTCAACAGGCAGGTACTTTTTTGCCCACATCCAATCCAGATCAAAAATGTAACAGGCTAATGCAGAGGGGCACATGGCCTCAGAGTTGAGGGATGCTATTTTCTTTCCAGCTCACTCCATCTGCTTGTCAGTGCAAGATTATGTGCTGCTGTTTTGTTGGTATAAGGATTTTAGCCAGTCTGTTCCATGCTGTGGTGTGTTTTGTGGCTTTGGTACTGCAAACATCCTGGGAGGACATGTCTCAAAAGAGGGCTCATGTTCTGCAAAGGCAGGCTTTCATTAGTAGAGCCAAATGTATAGCAAAGACATGCAGTTCAACCATTTTTAATAGCTTAGAAATAGAATATGACTCTGGCCATTTTTATGCTTTGTTTATTCTTGCTTTAGAGAGCCCTGACACGTGCAAAGTCCCGTTGGAACAAGAGTTCACAGGGAGTAAATCTCAGACCTGTAGCTTAGAACCACTTAATCACACAACAGACTTCATTTCTGGCAGAAGTAATTAACAAAGGTTCAGCTATCTAATCAGGGAACAAAGGCACGGCTCTGTCACCTCATTGACCAATCATGCCACCCAAATATCGAATCATGAATATTGACTACTCACAGCAAAGAGTTTGCAGGTAGCTTCCAGACCAAAATACGCATAAACTGAGGCTGCAGGTCAGTCAATGCAAACCCACAGTGTAAAACAGCTACCGGCTGAGCACAGAGAACTGTCAAACTTGGGCAGAGGGGAGGAAAACAAAGCAGCAGGTAAATTTGCCAACTGCTGCAAATTCTGCTTGGCTAAGTATAAAACAGAGAGCAAGAAAAAGCAAACAGAAAAAAGGGTAGGAAAAAAGGATGCTCCCTGCACTGTCCTCCTGCTAAGTGCTGTCCAGGGGAATGTGTGGAGCACTCAGGTTTGCACTGGGCATGTTGAACAGCAGTGAGCTCTTGTCTAAAAGCCCATCTTGCAGGACTCCGCACCATGTATCAATCCTCCTAAACAGGGCATTCCTCATTCACTTCCCTTTTCATATGCTTGTTTTGACCACTGCCAAGCAAGGGCACTCTGCCAAAGCTTATTTTTAATGCCATGCTCAGGAGCTTGCTCCTTTGCACTGTGTTTAGGCTTCCTTCTTTATACTGAGATTAACTCCATTCTTCTGCAGTATGAAAAAAGTTTGGGACAGGAAAATGGCTGGGGCTCAGTACTAAGTATTTGCTGGGACAGAACTGAGACTGTGAGCAGCCTGATACAATCATAGAAAGTGTTGGGTTGGAAGGGACCTCTAAAGGCCGTTTAGTAAAACCCCACTACGATAAGCAGGGACATCTCTACCTAGGTCAGGTTGCTCAGAGCCCCATCAAGCCTGACCTTGAATGACTCCAGGGATGG
>JAVSBS010011151.1:0-12458 GCA_033124195.1 Coracias cyanogaster
TAGTACCCTGTCCCATGGGATTTCCCCTAGCAATTGCTTGAAAAGGCCAAAGTTGGCCCTACTGAAGTCCAGGGTTGCGATCCTGCTTGTCAGGTAAATCAAAACAATAACTATCAGGCATTTCACACAGGTCAATATCTTCCTTGAAGACATGCAAATTATTAGGAAGTATTTGGTCTTCTCTATTTTCACCAATATGTGGCAATGTTAATTTTTCCCTTGGCCACTATAATGATCAGTTATTCTAAATTTTAAAAAATCATCTCTGAGTTCATTTATTTTGTTTGTCCTACTGCAGGTCTCTTGAATGATAGGAAGTGAAAATATAGTCATAAGTTTCCAGATCATTTAATCTTGTTTTAAAGAAGTTAAAATAAAAGGGGAAGGGACATGAGAACTTTTACCAGATCACCAGAAGCCTACCCTCGATGCTTTTGTAGCCCAGCACCTCGTTTATAATTTCCAGTCCAACTCATATTTGTTGTCTTTATGGCAGTTTTTACTTTAATATTGTCTCTAGTCTTATTTTCATGTTTTCCAATTAATTTTCCCTTTCAGATGCTTAATTAAAAGTTGGAAATTGTATTTGTAACGTGAGAGATCTAAATTACTGCTTTACAGTTTTTCCATTCTTGTTTTTATGTACTCTGTATTCTTAATCATCTTATTTGTTGGTCAGTATGAGTTTTTCTTAGCATATCACCATCTTAAGGATCAGAGTTTTTCTGAGGCCATTCTGAATACTTGGGAGTGTTTTTCCTTGAGTTTTAGTCAATTGCCAACACAAAACTTTCTAGAGCAACGTTGATATGGATATAAGACATGACAGAGGTACTGTAGGTGGATCTTCATTTTCAAACTGTATTTATTTGTTCTATGTTTTATCAAGGTCTCTCTCCACACCCATTATAATTTTTCCACTTGCTCAGAATTTTTACATGCAAAGGGCCAACAATCTTGTCAATCCTTTTAGCCAAAATGAACATAGGAGTCATTTAGTCTTTTCTGAGTAAAGACTAAAGAATCTGGCTGGTGACAAAGACAGTGCATGAAAATGTATTTTCTTAAAAAGAATAGGACTCCATCTGAAACGATACAATAGCATTTTTTTCAGTAAAATGAACTACTTGAAATTGATGTATTGTAGTGGGTTTTGTAGCATTGTCGTATCCTTGGACTGATGTATGGCAGCAGTTAAAATTATTGTGAAAACAGGAAATCTACAGCACCAGAAAATATCTAGACAAAATAGGCACAGGGTTTTTATGATTGTTTGGCTTGGCTTTGTTTATGAGATCTTTTTCATTAGGCAGTTTTGTTTGTATCCCTTGAAATTCTCTACAGCACTTCTCATGGATATGTAGCAGCTCACATTGAAAAGTGTTATGCAAACCTCAGTAATATCACTGCTTTCTTTCACTTCTAGCCTGGAAGTCATGCCAGGTTCACCAAATTGCAGTTCACTTGAAATCCATGGTGAATCTAGGGTATGCAGGGTATGAACCATGGAAAAGGTAGTGGGTAGAATTCTATATTTGTTGAAACTGGTCAGACTCAGAGAGCTCACCCAATCCAAAAAAAAAGTATGTGAGAACTTTTACCAGCAGAAATGAGAGCTTTTATAAGTACAGATGGCACATAGAGATTAAACTGCTGCTTAGTTCAGATACATCACTATCTGTGAGATGTTTCTGCTTCTCAGGCTAGATGGAAGTTTGTAGGTCTTTCTCTCCTGTCTTTAAGAATCAGCTTTGAAAGTAATTTCTTCACTGCAGTATCACTTATATCTAGTATGAACAGAGCTGATGTGAAGCACTCTTAGAAATTTATCTGAGATACAAGGTACTGCTGTATGTTAGCCATGACTGAATAGGAGCTTTTTAATGGCCACCAGTGCAGCTGAATCAACAAGCAATAAGCTAGCAAAATTAAAATATTTAATATTTATGAGTATTTAATCTCTGATCCGGTGAGTAGTTTTGGTTTTGCCACTTGTGATGATGCCAGTAAAATACAGACACATGAAGCTGAATGTCAAAACCTCTAGCTCTAGCTGTTTAATTAATACTTCAGTTACTGTTTAATTAGTATTTGATCACTGTGTTTCTGAGGTTACCTGCAGGTTTCTCACTGGTTTTTTAACCTCAATTTTTAAGCCAGAGCTTCTCTCAGAAGGCGATGGGGTTCCTTAGATTTGGGCTGCTAACTTATTGTATGTTATAGTTCAGACCGAATCAGTGCTAAAGGCTGGATAGAAAAATGACTGTAATGTAACTGCCTTATAGCGAAAACGAACTATACCTCACTTGGGGCAGGTTAAAGACAGTGTTCCTGACCCACCACATCTCTGTGTAGTGAAGTCACAAATCAAAACAAGATGAAGAATTACCTATGAAAAACATCTTATGGATTTCCTAAGTAATTGAAATATCAAGGGATCCTGGCATCACACAACCAATCTGCTGTCTTCAACAGATCCAAAGGTATTAAGGAAAATGAGACCCAGAATGTATGTGAAACCACATTTCCTTTGGAAATTCTTCCTAACTAGCAGTGCTTCCCTGATCAAAAAAACACCCATTAAGTGCATCAGCTCCAATGTGTCAATATATCCACTGTTGCATCAATACCCTATATATACATTAAATATTGCTTGATGTTCTCAAATAGAAATTTTTTTACCATCAACAGCTGCATGCTGAGCTGAGGATTTGGTGTTCAAGAACTTACTTGTCCTTCACTTCTTAATATATGGGCACCATATTAGCTTCCCAGAATCAGAACGAGAATGTGACTTTCCTGTAACTGAAATGCATTAAGTCTTTGCCAAACCCAAGCAAGCGGCACTCAGGTTCTTAGACTTTCCATAGTCCCATCAGGGACTTTTACACGTCTGGCTTTCCTCTTCTGGGTACATTCAGATGAAGGGCTAATACATACTTGCATCTCATGCCACGTCTCCCAGTTCAAAAACTTTCTGGGCAACTATATAGATGGTCTAACCAAATTGTCTCAAAAATTACAATGTCTCTAATCTGCTGCCACCCTCTTCAGCTTGGCAGCGTTCCAGGACAGTCCAGGAAACTAGGACAGCCCTTCACCTCACTCAGTTCAGAAATGGCACTTGTGGTCTTCTACTCCACTGTAATTTTACAGCTGCAACAAGCTAAAATCTCCATGATTCCCCGTGGTGTCATTAAATTGGGGCCCAGCTTTGTCCAAGCCCTAGGTCATCTCTTCAACTCCTTTAAAAGAAAATTAAATAAAGGGAATAATGAAAAACTTTTAAAATAATTTCTAATAACTTAAGCCATGTGTCAACTACATGCTTAGAGTTTTTGAAAGAAATGTATGTCAGGCTTTTATGAAATCAGTGGTTTCTGAATTTGGCCCTTAGTGTTTTAGACAATGAACCTTCCCTAAAAGTGACAAATCCTCAGCAGATGTTTTCTATTCCCATAGTATAACTTTGTTATAATTCACTAGAATTGGTTTTATTTTTGTCATTTTCAACAACTTTTTTAGTGTGTTTATAAAGCTAATAAAAATATTTATCAGGGAGAAAATGCTACTATGCCCCATCCATACTGAAAAATTAGCCAGAAAAGTAGGGCACATAGCCCTCTTGAAAAATTATTACAAGCATCATGTTTGTATAAATAAAGCAGTTTCAAACCCACAGCTTCTTGAAACAACATCTTCTAGCATAATTAAATGTTAAAACAGAATGGAAATCTGGCATTAAAAGAAAGAGGTTAATGTTTCATCTGCAAAGAATGCTGCTTCGAAACTTTGGGTTCAGCTGCACATTTAAACTTGCAGTTATGAAAGTTGTAATAGGCAAAATATAAGTGATTGGACACTGGGATAACACCTCAGCCTCACTAATTTTTAATCTTTTCAGCTTGTATACGTAGAAATACTGATACACTTTTACTTCTTTCTTTTTCCTGGTGGTGGAGAAATGATCTTTGCAACATGCCACCTTAGCGTGACAGAAGAGAGTCTTAAATTGACCAGAAGGCAAGCACTTTCTAGGTTGTTTCCAAAGGCGTTCAATGCCATGGTTAGGAAGTTTTTTCTAAATTGTCAATATGCATTTTCCAGATCTTAATAGCATCTCATTAGTGATATTTTAAACTACAGAACCACTGTCATTATACTGATGGTGCTATACTCCTTCCTTATTGGTGTTTACTCCTTCCAAGTATTTGTAGACTGTTATTTTTCCCTTTCAGTCATCAAGACAGCTGGGCAAATACCTCAGAAAATTTTTGCTAACATTTGTGGGCTTCTGAAGTAGAGTGCTGTATGCTACTTTTTTAAGCTGTAGTGAACTTTGTCTTCTTCATTTAGGAGAAAAGAATTGCTTTTTCAATAACACTTTCTTCCACATATGTTAAAGCTATCTGTATTTTCTCCAGTCCTATGTGTAACATTGACACATTACTTTGTTTGCTTTATTCCTTAGAGACTTAACTTTCTGTATAATCTTTATTTCCTCCCTTTTCTGAGGCTTTTCTCACCTCAGGCTTCTGAGAATTTTTCAGTGTATACAAATGCCCCTCCTTAGATCAGTTGGCAAGGCTGCAGAGCCTCATTTATAAACAATTTTAGCTCTTCAAATAACTAGTCAGTGCATACCCAAAAGCTATGGTTGCAACATTTCTACTTGGAGCTGTGCATTTCTGTGTGAAGGTGTGCTTCTTTCTAATAAAAGAAATTATGAAATTATGGCACATTGAGTGCAATTACCTGAAATCTGATAAGCAGTTTTTATTTCTGCACCTATCAGAGATGTGATGTGATATGATTAACTTGACTGTTAAGTGGCACCTGATTATGTATTTTTACACTTCAGGATGAGATGCTAGATTATAGACTCAGGCTCCAGGTTGGGAGAGGGTGTTGGCTTTTTTTTTTTAATATTTGGTTTGCATGCCTACATGGGGTGAATACTAAGCCCCAGGTGAGATGACTTAATGCAGTTCACAAACTAGTGACAAGGCTCTTCATGCCAAGAAATGCTCTGCATTTTATATTAACTAAAATTATATAAATCAAGTGTGTTTGTATGTGTGTGCATGTGTAAAGTGGGGGTAGCGCTGCATGCCCCCAGCTCTATTTGATTATGTTTAGTTTATTTGTTTTGTGAGGACCCAACATCTCCTTCATTTTTTAAATTTTCTTAGAACCAAAACAATCATTTAGGTTGGAAAAGACCTCTAGCATCATCTAGTCCAAACTTCTTTGAACTTCTCCCTAACCCCTAGACTGTGTCTTGATTCTAGAATACTACCTATTTCCACCCTGAAGCAAAATCTATGTACAGTCCAATAGTTTCAGCTCTGAAATGTATTGTGTCATGCTCAACAGTGAGGATCACATCAAGTGCCACTCTCCACAGTGAAGAGAGCAGTAAAACAGAGCTCCCGAGGCTTATCTTTTTCTCTCCCAAACTATTGAATTTCTATCGGTAGCCCACAAGCCCTTGCTTTCAAATCCTACTGATGACTCTGGCATGAAGATTTGGTAGGAGGAATACGCTGAAAGCAAAAGCTTAGCACAAAACCTGTTCCTCTTTGGCAGGCCACCATCATTTCTAGGGGGTGAGGAGAATTAAATGTTCCTAAACCGTTCTTCTTAACAGTTGAAGGATTGTCTGGCTCAGTCAGATTGACATCAGAACACTGGCAGTTTTTCTATTCTTTTTTTTTCACCATAAGTAGATCAATGTTCTGGAATATATTTGCAGTCTTTATGCTCATAATGACGCTGTATTGGTCTTAGGACATTGCATCAGCAGTATTTTGCCATAAATGATGGGATAGTTGTAGCAAGATACAAATTTCTACCCTTCACAACTTGGCACTTAATATTATGCTAATCACCTTAGATTAAGTATTTATGTGGAATGTTGTTTAGATTACAGCTCTGTAGAATATTTTTGAAAGTAAAATGTGCTTGTATTTCTATCATCTGCTTAGACACACACTCTCATTTTATCATTTTAACCCACTCTCTGTTCCCTCAAGAATATTCTACAACCCAAGTCACTGATGACCTTACCCAGACACTAGTGGTATGTGCAATGAATTTAGGGTACCTCCCCAAGATACCCCAGGTTCTGCTGGCATCCAGGAGAAGTGGTGCATGAATCATAGAGTCATGGAATTGTTTTAGTTGAAAGAAGCCTTTAAGATCATCCAGACCAACAGGCTTCACTGATTTCTAGCAGCTAGAAGAGCTATTTGAACCTGTTCAGCTTTAGTTATTACTTAGAACAGCTCTACAAGCACTCTGTACAGGAGTCACAAACTATGCCACTGCCTCCAGAAATCCAGAAACATAAACATGCTTCTCAGTCCATTCAATTACATTTTTATCAGGAATGCTGCTGTTAGGCCAGGAAATCTGAGCCTCTTTACCTCACTAGTAACAAAGCCAAATTTCACTCTACTGCTTTTATATACACGTGGCATCAGTATTTTAAAATTCTTTTTAAATAGCTTGTTGGGTCATATCTCAATCTTTATTAATGCAGTTATTTAAAATAACTAGGGAAGGGCATAATAAAAGTATTTTGTTACCAGAAGTGAAGTTTCCTCAGGAGGAAATTCTACACTCTGAGGGTGGTGAGATACTGGAAGAGGTTTCCCAGGGTGGGTTGTGGATGCTCCATCCCTGGAGGTGTTCAAGGCCAAGCTAGATGGGGTCTTGAGCAACCTGGTCTAGTGGGAGGAGTCCCTGCCCATGGCAGGGGGGTTGGAACTAGATAGACTTTGAGGTCCCTTCTAACACAAACTATTCTATGATTCCTTATTAGACAAATGATACTTTATGATACTTCAATTTCAAATGTTGCATGTTACCCAATGTTTCATATTTTTTCATTTGGTTTTTAATTTAAATAGCTTCATAAGTCTTATACCATATTACAATGTACATCTCTGATGAAACTCTCTGAGTGCAATAAGAGTCTAAAGCTGATACTTTCACTTTCAGGCCAAAAGGCTTTTTTTTTTTTTTTTCCTGGCCTAGGGAAAATTCCAGTAAGTGACAATCTTCAGAGAAAAGGCATATGGGACAAAAAGTTCCCTGTGAGTATAATGCCTACATGTCTGCACCTTATCCAAAAGTCTCCTTCATTAATGCGTTAAAAAATAGTGGCATGGTTGATAGTAGTGAGTCTTCTGAAATTATATCGAAATACTTTTGTAATTCAATTTTGAAAGACTATATCTATGTACACAATCTTTCAGCTTTTTTGCAATCTAAAATTGGGCATCTATAAAGCCAAAACCCATCCCTCTTGATGGAATGGGTTAATTAAGAAGGATCTGTACCAATTAGGTAATCTCCATTCTCCAAAAAGGTTGGCTTCACCTCAGTTTCCTACCACAAGTCTACTTAGTTTTTACCTTAGCAATCTGTCATCTTGACCTTCTCCAAACTGGGTGAGGAAGTATGTATGCTTGCATGTTAAGGAGGGTAGAAGACCAGCTTCTTGAATCACCAACAGGTGCTCAGTTCTTCAGCAAACTGTGTAGCAAACTGCTGACACTGCCAAGTACTTCATACAAATACCATGTCTTTAAGTGTTGTGGTAAGGGTTGGGTGCTCAGAGTGATGGGGAAAGTATACTTTTGGGACTGTCCGTACTTTCTCTCTGATTTGGGGTTTGATCTATGTTATTCTATTTTTTTCCATAGGAGAAATATTTGGTGGGGAAGGGTTTAAATCATACAAATCATGTGGCTTTCAACGCTGACATCTAGAATCCATCACTTTTTTTCATGTTAAGCAATGTCCCACTTTGAAAATAGATCCACAGGAATTATTGTAGAATAAGTTTCCAATCAAAGGGAGCAAGTATTTCAGAAATCAACTGGAAATGATAGAAAATGAAATAATCTGCTCAAATTTATGAGGGTATGTGACAAGCCATCATGCTCCCTCTCTGGATTTGAGATCTGATCTGAGTATGGTCCCAGAACCTGTTTCAGGCTTGTTTTATTTTGAACAGATTTTATGTAGTCTGTCTTCCACCTAAGTGAATTGAATTTTTCTCTACCTCTTCTTTCAGTCATACCGTGTTTTTACAGAAGAAGATTTTTCAGTCAATTGTTTCCATATAGATTGCTATAATTTTATGTTATTTTTATTCATGTTAATGATCACATTGTTCTACAATTTGTAGTTCTGTGTTCTTCAGCTCAATGAAGAAAGCCAAAAAAAAAAGAAAAAAATCTGTGTAGTATTGTTGCTATTTCAGGTTTTGTTTAAATGTTAAAGGGATTTACATGGAAAAAGGAAGGAAGGCTATGTCATAACTCCTGTACTAAGTGAAAGGTTTTGTTTGTATAAATCACATATTGTATTCATTATGCTCAAGACAAATGATAAACATTGGATTTCACCATTGCCTTAGAAATCGGAATCTGCATCAATAACGTTAATTCTACAGTGGATCATTTCCTTTTATTTTTCCTTCCCCTTCCCCCTTCCCTGGAATCATTATGTAGCAGGACTCATACTATTATCAGTTGCCATTGCTGTTTTCCCACCCTAGGATTGCTGTCTACTTTGAGTAGCTTGCTCTGGAAAAGCTTGGCCTTTCATTCCTGAGGTTGATTGCTTTTATTCCTTTTATGCTTTTTCTGTTTTCATTTTCTGATGATGTTGTCATCGTCAGTGGAGTTATGATGAACAAGTTTAGTACTATTTATAGATTCTGGGCTTGTAGCCAGCTATTTTCATTCCTTCAGTGCTATTTAAATCTATTGTGCATTTTCAATTGCAGAGCAGCTTTCTCTTTTTGCACTTAGAGCTGTGATGTTTCTGAATCTAGTATCAAAATAGTGTTTTTAGTTTCTGTTTAACAAGCCCATAAAATAGAAAGAGTAGAAGTTTTGTTTCCTTTGTTTTTATTGTGGTATACATGCTATCACTTAGTTATTAAAGTGGAGCTTGTGCTTCCATTGAAGATAGGATATGGCATTTTAAAAAGTTTGATTCAAAGGGGGTTCAATTAGAAGATCATTCCTCTTTGTCTGATAAACTGCTATGAACATTTGTAATAACAATATACTGTTTAAAAACTCTTGACAAATAGGCATAAATATTCAGCATGCTACATAGACAAGTGCTCCTTAGATTGCTGTATTGTTAATACAAAGAGAATACTTATTTTTTTTGTGCACTATGCTGAAATACATCCCATGAGATTAAGGGTATGGCTCCTGCTCTTGTTCCCATAGGATCTTAGAGTTCTGCTTTTGTGTCTCCTCACTATTTATCTGATTATGGCTCTCTAAAATAGAAAAAAAAATATAATGTTTCACAGTATCTTCTCCTTAAATTAAGTCCTTCAGACTACAATGAGGACATCTTGCAAGGCTGTTGCTGATATAATAAAACTGTTTAGTTACCTTGAACTAGTGCACCAACACTCTAAATCTAATAAGTCAGATACAAAAATATTTAATGTTATGTCTGTGACTTAAACTGATAATAAAAAAGATATTTGAAATTTAGAGTGATGCACTGCCTTTAAGTTAGTATGTTGTGAATGCACAATACGTTCTTAGGCACAGAAGTATGTGTAGAGACAAAAGCATACCTTATTGCTGGCAAGATCCTTCCACAGCCTTCTGAAGCTTAGCCTCTGTTTATGCAGGTGTGCTTCTGGCTTTGCAACTGCAAGTGAAAGATAATCTCAGGGCTTGCATCACAAACTCCCTGATTTGCAAGCATGCTTAGGTAGCCGCAGAGATAAATACTATAATGCTTAAGACAAGCTAAAGTTTTGCCAGCTCCCAGTGACTCTATTGCTTATTTACCAGAACAAAATGAGGTTGTCATTTTAGAATGACTTATTTGTTACAAACTTAATGTAATTTCAAAGTGATAACTGGAATTTCTTATTACTCTAGGAGAGGATATTTACTCAAAAATTACACACCTTGTTGATTTTTTTGTTAAGTGTTAATATAGCTTGCATAAAATACAGTAGTACATACATTTTGAATTGTCTAATTTATAAAGGATGAGCAAAGTTATTCTAAAGTTAATAAAAAGATATGATGTCTTTCTATAACCATTGTCCTTTCTTTACATCTGAACTGAAGCACAGTCCACAATGTGAGAAAACCCAAGGATTCCCTTTTCTTTAGAAAGTAATTGGAATGAAGGCTTCTCTCAGTGTAAGGTCTTTTGCAAGTTAGGAAACAGCATGAAAATGTTGTCCAGCCATCTCTGAGGAAGCTGACCTGGAGTGGAGAGTAGACATTTGCAAATGACATAAAAAGAAAGGAGGATAATACAGAGAGCAGAAGGAGAAAGAAAACAAGAGATTCTCCACAGATCCATGTTGGTGGCTGAAAAATGACTAAGCGTTAGATATTGAGGGTGTTGAGACCACCTTGACTTTGGTACCTGAGTTCTAGGTTTTAGTCTTCTAGAAACTCCCTGAGAGTACTATCTTAGGCACATAGATTAGTGTGAAGGTGAAATATAGGTATTGATACAATGGAAGCAAGGAAAAAAAATGTGGAGTACATTCTATCAGTAAGGAAATACATCTGAATTTTGTAGGAACTAGGAGCTGTCCTCTCCAGAGAGTCAGGATACTATTTACGTTTCTGATAAATCCACAGTACTCAGCTTCTGCAGGCACTAAAAGACAGGTTGCCTCTCACAATGGGAACCTGATTCACTGACTTCTCCTACCTTGCCTCTCTGAAAGGCAGAAGGTAAAGGTGGCAGAGATATGTGAGAGATAAGTTTCAGAAAGTTGTTCAGAAACTTTTTCATTTAAAATGGAGGGACTTGCAAATAAAAGAAAATGAATGTGGGACTCCTGGGGCCTGGAAAGAGGAAAGTCTAGAGGAAGTGCTGTTGCTCTTGTAGTTAGTAGGACACTATTATTTGGGAGACCCCATAGTTCCTAGGACTGGTTTTGTGTTTTCCGTTAAACAACTGTCAGAAACAACATATTGTTGTCAGCTTCACATATCCCTCTGCCTATGTTTCAAAAGAAAAAGCCAATCATCCATTCACAAAGTGAAAACGTGGACAGTGATGACTGGCAGAAGGTGTTAGGGTTAGGCATCTAGCCAGAAGGGCTAAATCTGTGAGTGAATCAGGGTTTCAGATTCACATCTCCTCAGCGTTTTCTATCATTTAGCATGGGTCTGCTCTGGTCCTAATTCACTGCATAATTCTCTCTGGAGACTACAGAGGGATTTTCAGGTGGCTAGAACTGGGTACAAGATACCTAAAAATTTGTATATTTATTAAGCCAGTTGCATACAAGGAAGCTGCACAAATCAAAGGGTGAAAATGATATTATTTACATGAGTACACAGCTTGTTTCTGTCCGATGATAAATGATAATCAGTTATTTTCAGTTCTGTAAAACCTACCCAAAGCTAGTTCTGTATTTTAGCTGACAGTCAAAGATGGAGAATGCAGAAGGCAAATCTGAAGAATGAGAATGAACTGACAAATCTGAAGAGATAATGGTGTTTACAAAGGGAAAGACTACCTTTCAATATTGAGAGAGGGATTTGAGGAGACCGGTGGATTCTGGTTCAGACCTGAACACAAACTCACTGTGACTTTCCTTAGGTCACTTTTGGTTTTTGTGCTGTGGAAAAGAAAATGTTAAAAGAACCCTAACCCTAGATAAATTTTATGCAGAGATCTACTTTTTTATGCCTCAACTCTTGTACTCGGGAGAAAAATGTCTATAAGACCCTGGGATACCTTTAAAATGTAGTTCCCATTTGTTCTAGCAGCAGTTCATCAAAAACAGTGAAACTCAGCAAAGGGAGTGTCTTTGAAATTTCCTTAAACAGACCCAGAATCGTCTGGCTTTGGCTCTGCATACACAAATATCAAAATAGGTAAAAACTGTCCACCTCATTAGTGCAGTGTATCTTTTGAACCATAAGTAATTAAACTTGCAAATGATGTTTGCAACGCTCATTTGGAAAGAGAAATGTGTTATTATTATAAATAATGAATTTTCAGTGGTTGTGTGGGATTTGCACATAGCATGGGCAACAACCAGGAGGAGCTGGAAGCCATTGTGAAGCATGACTACTATGACGTAGTTGCCATTACGGAAACATGGTGGGATGACTCTCATGAGTGGAGTTCTGCAATGGATGGCTATAACCTCTATAAGCGGAATAGGCAAAACAGAAAGGGTGGTGGGGTGACTCTCTGTGTTAGAGAGTGTTTTGAATGCATGGAAGTTAACAAGTGTGATGGATCAGTTGAATGTTGACGGATAACGTTGAGGAAGGCCAACGAGGTAGATGTCCCGATGGGAGTCCATTATAGACCACCCAACAAGGATGAAGAGGTTGATGGATTGTTCTATAGACAACTGGCAGAAGCCGCAAAATCGCAAGACCTTGTTCTTGTGGGAGACCTCAACTTGCCAGACA
>JAVSBS010011156.1:0-13164 GCA_033124195.1 Coracias cyanogaster
AGTCCAACCCCCTGCAGGGAGCAGGGACATCTGCAACTAGAGCAGGTTGCTCCGAGCCCCGGCCAACCTCACCTGCAGTGGTGCCAGGGATGGGGCAGCCACCACCTCTCTGGGCAGCCTGGGACAGGCTCTCACCACCCTCAGTGTCAAAAAGCTCTTCCTTAAGTTGTCTGCAAACCCAGGCAAATACCAGGGTACCATTCAAGTCCCTGACCCCACGCAGTGTGTCCCCTCACCTGAATCGTTTAAGGTGCAGTCGGAGGACCTGAGGTAGCCTGTAGATCATTAACTGCTTTTTAGCTTCACTCAGAACAAGAGGTTTAGGAGAAGACTTCCGCCGTTTGCCTACCAAAAAAAAAAAAAACAAAACCAAAAAAACATCAAGGCAAAGTTTATTAGGCTGTAATTAATTTTCAGAAGGGGACAGAGCACATTCTGAACTCTTTTTTCCCAGTAGCAGGACTCCAGCTCATGTGCACTCAAGTAAGTAAATATTTCTCATTAATTCCCTCACAGAGCAGGAACTTCTCTAAGATCAAAACTCACGTGTAAAACCATTTCATTTTTGTGATGCTCATAATCACACAATCAGGTATCACCTTCAAGCTGCTGTGAGAAATACAACAGGAATCTTAAGACAGAGCTAGAGCCAAAGATGTTCAGGCTGCAGCAGTTTCAACAGCTGAACTACCAGCACACAACTAACACTATTTTACATGGAATTCTGTCTACTACGTCAATCCTCTTGTACCATCAGAGTAAGGCTTGTAGGAGGAAACTTCACTAGCTCAAGAATATTGATACAAGTCAGAGGAAAACGCTTCCAGCAAGGTTCCACCTCTTGCAGAGTTTCTGCTGCCGGAGACACTAAAACAACTGAACTGAAAACGGAGAAGAGGAAAAAAAGGTTCCTCTTCCCAGGACACTGAACATATGACTACACCAGGAGGAAGACAGGTGGCTTTTAGAGCTTCCTGTAAGAAATGTACCTGTTAATTAGATTTCTGCACCTCACCGCACCAGTTCAGAACAGATGGGTTCCTCCTCCTCCATCACGGCTGACAAGTGGTGCCCCCAGTAGTTTTTGGCACCTAGGCACAGGCTGCTTGCCTTTCCCTGACTTTTTTGTTTTTCAGCTGGGTTCATGTTGCCTTAGCAATTTAACTCTGAGGTAGCTGTTAAAATTCAGGCTTTCACAAAGAATCAAAAAAACCAGAGTTAAGGTGAAGCTCTGCTCATCCACACCCACAGTTCGAGCGCGTTACTTGTGAATCAGAATCTGCTCCAATGAGATTTGGCTTTGTTTCAAGAACATCTAGTCAATGATTATTTCCTAACGCTTGGTGAAGATGTTTGGTAACAGATTTGCAAGTTGATAGAGAAGAGATCTCTACAAATATTTGCTACTTCAGCTGCTTAGTTGCAATGTAAGTCAAATTATTGGCATTTTCCTCCCAAGGGGATGAACATTTGCCACAAATACCCGCACGAAAAAAAAAATTTCAAATCCAGCTTATCAGAGTAGCTGAGCTGCATGATGATACGCAAGGCTAAAATTATTTTCAGGCATATAATGACCTTACACTCAGCCCTACTACGGGGAAGCAGAAGTCATCTTCTAGCTGAGCGCAGCAAAACACGCGCATTCATATCACGGGTAACCCATTAACCTGAGACTCCCAGAATAATGTCAGTTCATTGCTTCTTGACAAAATGCCTGCAGAGAGATGGAAACTCCAACCTGGCGGCAGACCTTGAGAACACTGCGTTTGTGATTCCTGGGTAAAGGATTCAATCAAGAACAAGCTGCATATAGATGGCTTGTTATAAAAGCTTTCCTGCCATGCAGAGATGAGCAAACCATAGGGGATAAGGTTCTTTCTTTTGGCTCTAAATCCAACCCTCTTTCCCTCCCCAAAATTGTCAAAGTTCCCATCCCCTCCACCACAAGCAGTTCTGAACAGGCTTGTATTAAACCCTCAGTAAATTGCACCGCGGAGTGGCGGAGATGAGAAAAAAATGACATATCAGATCCAAACTGGTGGCTGTAAGAGCAGCAGCTACCAACGGGAGGGAACAAAACAGCATAAGCAGCGAGGAAGAACAGTTTTCCTATACACACAGGCCACAACAGATGTTTTCAGACACACAAAACGCACATCAGAAACCCCTCACTTGGAAAAACAGACAGTGCTTCTAAGGGCAGAACCAGCAGCAGCGTCCCACTTACTGTTGCACTGATCGCACGCGTATATCCTCCCTTCCAGAGCTTCGGTCTCGGTGAACTTGGCCAACATTTCCGTCAGCATGCACTCTGCCTGGTTAACGGGGATGATCCCTTTCTCGATAGAGTGATAGCGCTCGGGGAATTCCAGGGAAAGATCCCAAAAGGGCTCAACGGTGTTGGATTTGTAGTTGCATGTTATGCAGGTGACCTGGGAATGAAAGGTGTACCCACAAATGCCGTTATGTACATGGACACCTGCAACCGGCGCTCACGTTCACATCGAAAGAGCAAGTTCCTGTCCAACGGCAGCACAGTTTCACCTCTGAGTCAAGAGAAACACCATCGATTTCCAGTCTGAAAGCGAAATCTTGAGCAAGTAATTTAAACTCCTTCCTGAATTCTCACAAAAATGAAGACAATGTTCACCTCTGTGGGAGGTGCTGCCTCAGATAGACACCGTCACAGGTATAACACCAATTCACAGCTGGGTAACAAGCGCCTGAGATCTGTTTTCTACCACCAGAAGCACACGTTAGCACTTATTGTGCAATCTTCCTTCCACGGTTTCTCTCCTTGCATATTTCAAAGCGTGTAATTCCTGTAATATTTCATCTGATAACTATATAAAAATTATTCATGAATGGAGCACGAAAAGGCAAATTGCAGATGTGCTTGTTTTCTCACGTCATCCCAGAGTATTATAAAAAACAACAGCAGAAAAGTTTTCAATTAAACTCAGAGGCAGAAAGTGAGAACAGGAGGAGGTAACAAAACCAGAGAGCAGATCTGGTCAGACTGTGTTCGTGGGAGAACCATCCACCAGAAAGCAACTCCCAACCCTGGAGCTTCAGGTATTGAAGGCACCAGGAACTTCAAGATGGATGGAAGTCTTCTGTGAGTAGAGGGGTTTGAAATTAAATACAGCACATGGACACAAGAGTTTCATCAGTAAAATAAATAGCTCGGCAAGTTATTTAGAGTGTGTCACAGTAGAAAAATTACACTGATCTGTGAATATCTTCACGCTGTTAGCAGAGCCCTACCGCTGACTCTACAACGCTGACCATCATCAGAACATGCCATCATGCAGAGCCAAGAGACACAACGGAATGAGGAACGTCTACTTAAGAAGTCTACAAGAAGTTCAGGCGCTGCAGAGAGGATTCAAATGAACCATGACTTCAAAACACCCACTTGAAAAACACCTTTTCTCTTTAACATACACCTACGTTCCTATGAGTAGGAAGCTCACTAGCACTGAGAAGGACAATATCAATAGTAATGAGAACACACATATCGTACGCTTCGTGGTCTGATCTTGCAAACTCTTGAGTGTCAAGTTATGCACGTTTCCTTTCTCCTGGCAAGTAAAGGTAGTTGAGGACTTTACGCACACGCTGGGCTTTCAGGGTCTGCCTTGTGGGGAATAAAATACTTCAGACAAGGGAAGAGCACAGCAATAAGAGACCGAGCACCAGGACAGGCACTTGCAGCTCCTACAGGAACCTACATTACACATGCTCAGTATCTCAAGATGACTTTCATGTGCCTGCAGGAAAATAAATTGCCACAGCGAGCTGTTCTTTACAGCACGAAATGACTGCCCTCTCTGTCCTTCATCATGTTCTTTCTAGCCACAGAAACAAAACCAGGAGGCAAAACTAACTACAAAGAGACTTTAAAAGCATGGTAAAAAGTTAAAACTAAGGGCTCAGAACTTCCGTACGCGTGCAAATTTCATTCTGAAGTGGCAGAAGTCAACGGAATTTACGATACATGTGACAAGTATTGAAAATGCTGACAACCTGCACAGCAACGCAAGAGATTTCTGTCACAGGAGGCACTCCTAAGCAAGTCCTCCTGTGCGTCTGGTGGCTCCTCAAGAAACAGAGCCTTGGTGTGAACGGCTCCCATTGATTTCCGTGCAAAAGCCGGTGCGTACCTGACTCAGCAACTGCCCGTGAAAAATGGTGTTCACCACCTTCAGGACCTGCTTGGTGAGCTTCCTCTGGGAGAAAGGGATGAGGATCCTGCGCTTCGTTCCTTCCGACTCCAGCTCCTGCTGTACTTTATCCAACAACTCGCAGAGAAATTCCTGAGCGTCCTGCTGATCGTAACCTCGAAACGCTGGGATCAGACTCCACACAGAGTGCAGCATGGCGAAGGGGGACACGAGCGCCCACTTGCCAGACCACATCACTCTGAAGAGGGTGTGCAGTTCGTGACAGAGGGAGATGTGCTTTGAACTCGGTTCCTTGGGCTGTATCAGTTCTAAACTCCTGCTTATGGAGGAGCCACCATTTAAGCCAGCTGGCAAGCTCTGCGTGCCATATGATCCCACTTTGTCAGTCTTCCCTGACTCATTAGCAGCAGACCCATTTGCCAATTTGCCAGGCATCCTAGACTTCCCATTCACAGTTTTGGCTAAGAGTTCTTCTGTTTCACAGAGATCAAGTGTCAAAAAACATTCTCTAAATTTCTGGAGGTGACTTAGCACTTGCAGAATAGAATTCATATAACATGTGTTTCCCAGGTTCCTTAGACCCGTTACCCCGGGAGTCATCAGAGGCTTACGCCGGATGGAATAAAACTGTTTGAATCTGCTGCTCTGCATCTGTCTTGAGGTAGGGGAAGCGGTCGCCACCTCCCTGAATTTCCTTGGAATCAAGTTGTCTCTGTGCACGTGAGACAACAGCCTCGCGCTCTTCCTCGGAGGAGTGTTTGCCAGTTCCTCCAGGAGCTGTCTCTTCATCTCCTGCCGCCGCTGCCTGGCCGCCTCCTTCTTTTTCTCCAGCTCCTCCATTTGTTTCTTTTGTTTTAATTTTAGTTGGCCTCTAGAGCTCTTATCAAACCAGGTCCGCAGCGCCTTCGTGAGCAAGGACTGGCGCCTGTGCCAGAGAGCCGTAAGCATCTGAGATTGTCCCTGAGGGCTCCTCTGATGGCTGCACAGGTCCTCTCCCAAAGCCATTGATCGCAATGTCCTGCCGCTTCTTGTCGACGGATCATGTTTTTGACTTTTAATCGCCGACAGAGAACTTCTCAGCAACTTCAAATCACCCTCTGGGTTATCGTTCAAGACGTAATCTTCACAAAGGTAACAAAAGACATAGAGATCGTTAACTTCCATCGCCAAGGGATGCCTGGTTTCCTCAAAGTGTTTAAGTGCATGCTCCTCGATGTACCTCCCGCACGCGACGTGGGAGCACTTCAGACAAGCCCAGATGGATTCGGTCGTCTGGCAGTCCACGCAGTGCCACTTCTGGGGGTTCAGGATTGAGTGGTCCTGGGCGAGTCGTAGCCGCCCAACATGTTTGCATCTATCCATGTCTTACAGAAGTCTTCGCTGCTTTGACCTTGGAAGGCAAGAAACAGAAAGAAAAGGGTCTTAGAGACACTATACGTATTCGAAATGATCTCTTTTGCGCCAGCTGTAAAGACCTATAAAAATACAGATGTCACGTCTTGTCAATCCCATCCGCAGTTCTCCCTCAACCGACTACATGATGTCTGCACTCAGTTTTTTTAAAAGCAGATTTTAGTACTAGCGAAAGATATTGGATTGACAAGGTCTGCAGAATAAAACTGTCTATCTGTCTACTAAGGACGGCCCAGACAGCTGCCAGCATGCCTCACTCACCCTGAATGGCTCGCTTCCAAGGAGAAAAAGATTAATTCAGTCCACACACACATTTGATCTTTAGCTGCCCTCTCGAAATTGATACATACAAAATGAATTTGGAATTGGAATGCATGTCATCAGGAACGAGACTGAGGTTACCAACTTCTTGCAGAAGCCACAAAAATATCAGATAATTGTCATAACCAGAGCACTTGCAAGTCCGCAGGCTTTACATTCTACCTTGAATTCTCCCATTTCCCATCACTTCCCAAACATTTCAATATTTTAAAAAACTGGCAGGGGAAAAAAAGGAATTAAATGAGTAACATTGTGTGAAGGAACATCTGCATGTGTACATGTTTGCGTGAGCGGCCGTAAACAGAAAAAAAACAACTGATTTACTAAATTACTAGATTGTAAGCGAATAGAAACCAAAGCAGGGCAACTAGAAGGCGCAAAAAGCTGTCATTCCATGTCCTGCGCCTGCGTTTTCTAGAAGACACTCAGCGGACAAAGAGCACAAACGGAACACTACGTGCCAGCGCTGCGGTTCTTTGCCACAGTCCCTCCAACGGGAAGAGATCCGGGCACGGGAGCAGCGCCCAGCCCTGCTCGCTCACACGCGCTACTCACGGAGTCATGTTTAAACAGCCTTTCCTCCGCGACGCAGCATCCAGGGCGCGGAGCAGCCCCATTTCAGCCAAAGGAGTCTTGGCGGTTCTTCGGGAATTTAATTACTACTTAAGTCTTCGTTGTAAGGCAGCACAGCTTCAAAGCCCTAGAGAGAGAATATTCTTGTGATGCACGTAAACAAACGAAGAACGCTGGCAGGGTTGCTTTTGAACACGATTAATCTTCTCCGTGCAAAGGCTACTGCGGAGAACACATTTCTTACAGAGAACAGAATTATCTGGAAGTCAAAGCGTGAACGCACCTAGGAACCCAAATACTTCAATGTTAAGAAACATCACGTGGAAGAGGCACTCTGGAATTTCATTTTTCTGCTTTCATTTTTCTGATCATCTATAAATCTGCCGGTCACATGTAGCCTCTTCATCATAGGTCTTTTGTAGTGGATGACCCAACATATGGTAGAGAAAAAAAATCCGAGTTAAAACTGAGCAAAAACATGCAACTCCTGGGATCGCTTCAATTTTGGCTGCTTCGATAACTTGGTGAAAGAAGGGGGAGGAGATGGGGAAAAAGGAAAAAAATCAAACCTGTCCTGAATTAAATTTCATTTCTAGGTGATTTTTCCAACGATAAAAATGAAGTGATGAATGGTTGTCAAACGTGAGCTGCAACACAACAAGAACTACAGAGGAAAGAAAAATAGGAAAAACCTGTGTTCTGCCAAAGGCAGAAAAGATTGTAAAAATGTATCTGTTGTAATAACCCAAGAAAGACTAAATTCACTTGCTTATCCCTCTGCAACTACAGTACTTGTACATAACACAGAGTAATGATAAGAGAGACAGCAACAACAGGCACAAAGTGCTTACAGATGTCACAGAGAGCATCAGATCTCGCACGCAGAATATTTAGTTCTGAAAAATCATTTTACAAGGGGCAAAGTTGAATGTAACGACGGCCTGGGCACACACTCCCAAAGCTTTCGGACGGGTACGGAACCGCTGCCTCGATCGGTATGCAGAAAACCTACCTGACCAGGCTAAGAAAACGTATTTTTAATGGCCCCCCAATTATGCAAATTTACTTTAATTCCTATTTTTTCTCCATGACGTTGCTGCTAAGGATGGAATCTGTTAAAGAAAAAAAAAAAAAAACAAAGCTCTTCTATTCTTTAACTCTTCTTGACTTCAGATTAAAGCACAAGTGGCCACTTCAGGATTCATCTCCACAGAAGGATTCTGCGGCGTCTAAACAAGGATTTCAGCAGTTTATTTAGCGCAGTTCACAAACGGCTGCACCTCTCCTTCGGGCTGCGCTCGCTCACTCACAAATCCCAGGACCTGGAAAGACACTTCAGGAAATACTACACTAAACAAAGGACTCATTCGGTCTCGCCTTTCCAAGTTGGAAACATCCCTTCCCACCTTCCTCCCTGACTTTTTCTTCCTCCTCTTTCTTCTTTATTTTGCTGCTTAGGTCTTGATAGAAAATTGTGGAATAATCCCGTCTAGGCTTGGTGAGACCAAGTGGCACAGATTCCAGCTTGAAAGAGTATAGACACTATGGTAACATTGACAGCCTTCATTTACATAAAAGAATACTAATTATGTTGTATCATCAACATCTGTGATTCTGCTCACTGCCATATGCGACAGTGTTGGGAATTTAACCCTTGAGTCCCACCAGCATACCCGACATTTGTACTGTCTAACAAAAACCAGGCCTTATAAATACAATTTTCTAGAGACCGATTAAACAGCCGCCAAGCGTGGCCGCTCAACAGCTCTGCAAGGTCTCAGGACACAGTTATTTCGAAAGAACGCTGAATTTATCTTCAATTTCCAAGGAAAAAGAAACCAGGCTGATACATTGCTAGTTTCGGCTGGGTAACAGGCTACAAGGAAATCAATCACACCCCAGATACAGTGCATTAAAGAATCATGTTTAACAATGAAGTAGGCTGTCAGTATATAAATTACAAGCCTTTTGTCAACTGCTTTTGCTTTTCCTGTGTGGGCTAGCAAGATTTCCTGTTTGAGGAAGAGATTCTAACACTACTGGGCAGTTAAAACCAGCTTGGTTACACCTTAATTCAGTAATTCCCAGCACAAAAGCATCTTTGATGCTGCGCGTGATATTCCCCACCTGTTTCTCTTTAGGTGCCTATGGATACGCCGCTTACGAATCGAAGCCTTAATACCCTACGTTGCTCTGCAAGTCAGCAAGAAACGCTGCTTATTTAACCCAAACCCGCTTAAACAATAGATCTTTCTCAACTTCCTCCAGTAAGATCTGCTTTTCGCGGTGTGGTTCCGCGTCGGAGCTGAGCACCGCTCACCACAGCGCGCGGTAAGCTCGCCTGGCTCCTGCACCAGCGGAGCTCCTCCACCCGCCACGCTTGAGGATTTCTTCTCGCAGTAAAGATGCTTGTTGCCGACTCACCTTTTTGACCTTTTCCGTGAAAAAATAATTAAAACTGGCTCTCTCGCGTTGCGTAACACACGTACCAAAGGCCAACCCCGCACGCGGGCGAGTTCAAGAAGTCACTGACAGACACGCACGTGACTAAGAGCAAAATCTGTTCCTCTTTTACAGAGGTAAACAAAGAGCCTGCCCCAACCTACCAGTGAGAATCAAAAGAATGCGCCAACAGGAAAAATGACAAAGCTCTGATGAAAGGAAAACACAAAGCTGAGTCAGAACCTGTAAACACCTCCACAAGGGGGTAAACAAACCTTGCCAAGATGACAGGGCTGGAGCTGCTGAAGATCCTGCAAGGACTGAACACAAAGGTGTGCAGTTGATGTGAGAAGCTATGAGCAACAAGGGGGTTTAATGATGGAGAATTAATACCTTATATTTTAAGGTCTTGGAAATAAACAAATGGAATTCTTCTCTTTGCCATTATCAGGTTTACTTACTGGTTTTGCCATTTTTTTTCCATCCATGTAGATTTCACTTTAAGAAATATCTATAAATCTGTTCTTTCTCACCTTGTCTTTTCCAGAGAAGGGGTCGGGGAAGGAAAAGACGAGAGGAGGAACAACTGAATTGCTCTGTTCGGAGAAGAGGTACCAGGAGCAGTGTGGAGCTGCACTGCAATACAACTAACGAGGAGTTAAAAGGGAAATTAAAAAATAGAAATAAAAGGAAAATAAGGACGCTAGTTTACACCAGTAATGTTCTAGAGACAATTCAGAGAATTCTCACCTTGCAAATCACTCACAGTACTTAAACATCGGGTCACACCCTACTTTCTTTTCTTGCATGGCTCCTAATCCTGGAAAAACTTACGGCAAGATCCTAGAACAGCTTCAAGAACCAAACACAGCAGAAACAATTTGGCTCTTGACCCTAAAAGAGTGTTAAAACAAAACACATGACTTTACTATGTTTCTTTGTGCCATTGTTACACATTTGGAAACTGATTAAAGACATCTGCACAGATCTGTTGACATTAGCTACTTCCTTTTTCTAAATAAACGTGCCCAGAGCGAAAAAGTTTAGGGATTGGGAAAGGTGATGTTTAGCTTTGGAAACAAGAAGCATCTTTCACTCATCCAAGAGTTGATTCCAGAACAACAAAAAAAATAGTTTTCAGTCCTGACACAAACTCCTTTAGCTGGAGTCTGGAAATCATCTCAAAGGACACGTGGGAAGCTCGGACCGAGCGCTTCTTCCATTCATTCCTCCCTCTCCTGGGAGTGGCAAAAGTGAAACCCAGCAGCATTTCACCAGCCCACTGGGAATTGGTACCGTGTTAAATAAAAGGCACGCTTGCCTTTGGTGGGTTTTTTTGCTCCTCGATTTGTTTTAAAACACTGTAGGAAAAAATATCCTTCGATACTCTTGGTTTGCATCAAAATGACACAACCTACACAAATACACCGCATTTGATCAAATAGGTTTCAAAATCTTGGATGCAAAGGAACAAGCACCTTCCACTCTCCATCCCATTAAACAATTTTTCACGTCTGACTCTGGAGCAGAATTTCCAGCCTGCTGCAAATACTTAAAAATGCAAATAAGGAGATATCAGAGAGAACATCTATCTAAAAATTGCATACAACTAGTCAAAAACTTCATGCCTCCGATTATTTTAACCTACCCATTTGCAAGGAACCAATTATTCAACCAGATGTCTAATGAAAACACGAAATCTGAGCTGCGCAAAAGACGGTGAAAAAATTTCCCCGCTTAAGACATTCACGTTTCTATGCTGGCAAGAACCGTCCGCCTAAGTACTCACGGCAAACCCCGTGTTTGCTTCTCACAGCCACGAGCAACGACACATTTCCAACAGAAAAACTCACGTAATTAATATTCCGTGAGAGAAGAGGTGTTGCTGCGCGGATGGATGTCACCACCACGTGACACGGTATCCTCTGTCCTTACAAATCACTGCACGGTCCAGAACGACTCCCCCAGTAACCAGAGCAAGGAAAGCACCCAGGAGAACGTGCCAGAAGCTCTTTTGGCTTCTCTTTCTCCAAAGAGCCACTGGCTTGCCCAGGCAGGAATGGGTTTCTCCCTTGACTCCTCTAGATCAAACCCTGCTGGTTTTAGACTTCCAAATTGCATCTCCAAAGAGTTACAATAGCCCTAGAGATTTTTTCAATTATTCTGAAAGCGTATTTTCTTGAAAACTGTCAGCTTTCCATCCTGCAATTGCTGGATTCTCTCGATCCAGGATGACATCCCATCAAGTTAGTTACAGGTAAATTAATACAGCTGACAAAGGGAAAAAAAAACCAACAACAAAAAAGTTATGGATGATTCAGGATTCCGCGTTTCTTTCAAAAGACATGCAAAGCAATGAATTAAATAGCTACTGTGAATACAGGAAGAAACCACAATTTAAAAGACAGGCAGACAAACAGACACGAGACTGCGACAGCAAAAGTGGTCACCAACCCCACCTCTCTCCTGGCCAGCCACCTCCTCGAGCATCAACCTCCTCGCCCAGCCAGAGCCCTGAGCCCCACGAATCCTCCACCTGAACCCAAAGCGAACCAGGTTCTGAAACATCCCACCCATGTGTGCCTGGAAGGTGGCTGGTGTCCTACAGGCATCATGACAAGCTCAAAGGACTTTGGCTGCTTCCAGCCGCTCGGTGCAGGCGCCAGAGGACCCCCCACGCCCCACCACGCTGTTCAACTCTGAAGCTATAATCACAAGGGAGCTTGATGAAAATGTGACTTTCCTGCCAATTTCCACAGTGAGTTCTGTTTTATTAAGTCCTTTAAGTTAATTATAACTATGTCAATGTTAAAGTGTTTTGGGGAGCTCATACTGTGCTGTAAAAATCTGCTCTAGGCTCATACTCAGAATCTTGGGAATCAGTTTTCAAAGAAACAGTCAAGTCTTTGCAAAAAAAAAAACAAACAAAAAACCCAAACAACAAAACAAAAACCCCCAACCAAATCCCAAAACCTCAAAAAACCCAAAGCACTCAAAAGCACGAGGATTAAGAAAATCCTGTTTCTTGCACTGGCATCCTCAGTAGGAGTAAATGCAGGACTTTGTTCTCTGCCTCATCTTAGGAAGCTAAAATCTGCAGATCTTGGTCCATATCTGAGTCTGACGAAGAGCACAGACACTACAATGTAATGAGCACAATGAGCTTCAAATGATTCACACTCTACAGCAAAAGTCTTGAGGGGCCCCCAAATTTGTCCCAAACACCAACCCAGCTGCAAAAACCGGGCATCCTCCCTACGAAATTCAGTTCACACCGATTTAGGGGGAGAACTAAGAGGTGATAAATAAGCGTTTGCTTCAGGTTTTGCATCAGCTGATAGATGCAGAAGTTCCAAACCTTCCCAATCAGAGATGCTAAGATCCTGCTACCGCAATGCACTGGATATAAAACCTGTCAAATATCAGACAGCTTTAAGTATATATCTCTCTCTCTATATATATAGAAACACATATATATAAATATAAATTAAAATCCCAAGTACTATCTGCTAACCATCAAACCACCAAGTCCGCCAGCCAACTTGCTACAGCTGAGTTCAGTGCTCAAGGAATAGAGCCCCAGGGAAGGAGCAAGGATGGAAAAAACCTTCTTTTTTTCCTAGAACTCTGGAATTTTGAGTACTTTAGAAAAAAGTTTTAAATGTCTCTGAGACTGTTTTAAATATGAGTGGCGTACTTATTTCTAAGGCCTCATGTAAACTGAAATGTGCTGTTAATCCGTCTATACTAATCAAGACTGAAAAGAACGTGAGATGTTCCCCAGTCCTATTCCTAACGCTTGCCAAAGCCCGGAACAGGTAAAATAACCTCATCCTGCCTATTTTGCTGTTGTGATTTCTTGTGCTCGGTGAACTAGTTCAGCTGCACCACCCAAACCAACCTTTCTGCAGACACACACCCTCTTTACCAGAGAGGCTCGCTGGCAAACTCCAAGAAGTCAGAAAAACTCCTTTTGTTTGGTCAGAATCGATTTATAACTAAACCAAAAGATTTCGCCCTGCCTGCATCCTCAAAGAGCAATAATTCATACACGGAGCAGGCCAACAAAAGGCTGCAAATGTGCATGTGTCTTCTATCCACATTCCTTCCTGATGAAGATCTGCTCAAACAAGAGGCAGTTCAGCATTTGCTAGGAATGGATCCAGCAGTTCAGGGCTTGAAAATAATCATGGAAAGGCAAAGAGAAGGTGAAATTCTTCAGCTC
>JAVSBS010011156.1:16332-32236 GCA_033124195.1 Coracias cyanogaster
ATTTACGTGTCCCCTTCCTCTGCTCAACTGATGCACCCGTTTTGTGCTTGGAAAAAAAAATAAGTATATGTAGACAGCAAAGCCTCCTCTTCCTGGGTGTGCAGAAGGAGACCTAAAGTGGCGTTAATAAAACTAAGGAGCGTATTTTCAGTCTCAACCTTCCCGACGTCCAGCCTGCCAGCTGACACACAAGGTTTGAGCCTCTGTTTTCTGGTACATTAGGAACAATTTCACTTGCTCGAATGCACCTTCCCCCCCCCCCCGGCCCTCCTGATGGAATTATTCCTAATTTGCATATTATGAATCCTGTTTCCGGCTGCAATCTTTTTCTATAAATTACAGGCGTTATTGGAGGAGTAGTGCCTTTGTCCTCACCACAACACGTCGACGTCACAGAAGGAGGTAGGAAACGGGAACCCGATTTGCAAAGTATCAGGTTGTTAATCTTCTTTAAGAATTGAAGATCAAGCCAGGCCCGATTTGATAGCATCTGTTATTTTAATAAATTATCCTTACTAAGAGGTTTGAGTTCATCATATCAATTTGTCTTGAGATGAAACAACTGGACAAGGAAAGGAAAGAGGGAGAGAATTTGGTGTTGATGCTGTGATCCGGTGCCTCAACAGGCTGTTCCTAAAACCTTCCCGTTTCATCATAAACAGGGTATTATATTCCTTATTCACTGGCTCACTCATTTCCAGTGCTCAAATGAACCATACTACCAAATCATCCTGAAAAGTTAAGAAAAAGCAGTGACAATTTCAAAGCCTACATTTGAAAAACACTCCCTACTTTCACTCTCTATCACGAATATTACTTTTTTTTAAAATGTAAACTAACTCTTGTGAGCAGAATCTTCATCCTTGCTCTCAGTCAGGTGAATTAACTATTCTTAGTTAAATAGATTTCCTTCTAGTCTTAGTCTGATGGTAGATTAACTCATGACTGGTAGGATTATAGACTTACTCCTGGAATGAAATCACTTTTGAATCTAAGTTATAGCTATTAGTTCTTTAAAGCTTAGCTGAACAGCATTTAGTACCTCCTTTGTATTTTTGAAAGAATGATTAAACATCAGTAAATCCAAGCTAAGGGCTCTTTCTCACAACTCCGGTGAATAAACAGCTGATTTAACTTTTTTTTTTAAAGGGCAGCAGTTTTACATGGATTTCTTTTCTGAATAATTAATACTATTCTAAGTCTAGAACACTCGCCCTTAAAATTAAAACATGTTTTTCATGTTTGTGCCGGTTTTAAGCACATAAAATCCCCTTTATTCTCCCCAGAAACAGCAATCCAGATCAACCTGCTCCTTTGCACCCACTGGGGTGCTTCTGTTCCATCTCTCCAGCTGCAGAAGACACAACCAATTCTGCAGAGAGGGGCAGGGAAGCCCTCCCACACAGCAACCAGCTAACAACTCCTCTCTACCGAGGACACCCAGCTTCATTTTAAGCGTGGCCGATTTTTTACATGAACTATTCCCCGATATGACACCACAAATTTCCATCAGCAAACGGTTTCACTACGTGCCAACAAAGTAATGTAGAAGCACCCACAAAGCAGGTATCTACAGAGTCACGCGTTCAACGTCCCCCTCCTCCTGGCATTCCCGCTAGTGAGGATAGTGAGACGCAGTCTTTCCTTGGTTTTTTTTTTTCCTTTCTTCTTTACTTTTGTTTCCTGGCAGAGGGTGGAGATATTTAGCCATCGCTCGCTCCGTGTAATTAGAAGGCAGCCAGCTTGGTTCAATGAGCTGCCTTAATTCATCGCTTTTGCCTTCTACGTTTCCCTCGGAGGGAGAGGAGGCTTGGATGGGATGGCAAGGAGAGAAAAAGTTTCCTCTAAGAAGCCAAAAAGACACCACTCTGTAACTACTAAGAGCTGGAGGCATCACTGATGCTGGAACGAGACAGTTTAGTTGCACCCTGACAGCGACAGGCAGCAGATCTCCTCGAGTTCCCTGCCCAAGCAGCCCACTGCTGACCGACATCCCCATCAGATGATGGGTTTCTCTTTTGAAGTATCAGACAACCCAAATTTCGGTTGATTCCTCTTTAAGTAGCCCTGTGGCTCACACTGAGCCAGCTGCAGTCTCTGAATTAGGAGGTATCATTTTTCACTGGTCATTCATGATTGGAAAACCCCTGAGCATCCCACAGCAGGTCACGTTGTGCAGTTCTATCACCACACGCGCACACAGACGGTTTAAACGCATCCTGAGATCTCTCCCTCCACCCAGAGAAGTCACCAGCTGCTGTCAAGTATGAAAACTCCACAGCAAACATAAACACAAACCCTAATTAGTAAAAAAAAAAGACATTAGCTCCTCATTTCACCGTTAGGCCGATCTCCAGGGGTGGGGGGGGGAACGCGTTCACGCTGTATTTGCTAAAGTTTAGCGTACGAAAACATTATTTGTTCTGATAGACTATGGTTTAATATTTATGCAGATAACGCTCGAGCTCGAAGTCAGCCACAAATCTCTATCATTTTCTTAATACACAAGGCACTTGTTATTCAGCTGGAACGCACTTAATATACAACGTAACGCGGAATGCTGTGCTATCTAAAATTAGTGGGTAACGTCAGTTTCAGTGCCCAGCAAGGGACGAACCGGGGCCAGACACACCAAAAGAAAGCACAGATTTAATATAAACTACGGTTTTGCTGTCTGAAGAAAAGGAAAGTGCATTTGTCACAAACTTATTGGAATGGAGTCAGGCTCCAAGACACTGACCCCTTGCAGGGAGGCGGGGAACAAAGCCCCAGCGGTACAGAAACACAAGCCAGCATCGACTTGATACTCTCCGGATGCTCTTTTAGTATTTTTTTTGCTAAAAGCTACTTATCGCTTCATCTGCATACCCACCTAGGCAGGCTGCAAAGACCCTCCTTCCGTATCGTCTTTCTTTAAAGTTCAAAACCTTGAATTGTCTTCAGAGGCTTTTCATAGCATGAGAGAGAGGGACAGAATGTAATTATAGGACAGTATTTCTTAATCAAATCTAAGCCGCCCACTGCAAGTGAATGGGAAAATTCGGTCGCGAGGCAAATGCTTCTCACTCAAGTGGACGGATTTGCCTTTCAGGGGGAAGAAGGGAATGGAGCTGTGGTCACCATCTCTTAATAAGCTCAGCTGATGGCCTATAGAAGGTCTCAATGGAGGAACACAGCTGTGGCCCATAACTCTTGACTTGATCTTCCATGGTTTGACTGAAAAGCCTGAAAAGAACAGAAATGCAGTAAAGCTTTTCGCCATTAAATTGGGTCTTTCAAAACCGCCACTGGCTGCACCCAGAAAGGGGGGAAAAAAGGTTTCTTTCTCAGTACGCTTGGCTAGAGGTGGAGTGTAAAAGTTTTTGTGATGTCTACTACACATCGAAGAATATTGTAATAGACCAAATATCATTTCCTTATAAAGACCGAGATGAGGATGTTATTTAATAATTCCAACCTTCTGCAGAGATTCCTGTGCCTGAGGACATGGGTTTTGCTGCGGCTCAAGCACCCTTTTGCATTTCGGTTACAAAACACTGAAGAAACATCCCCTTAGTTAGAACTTTTGTTTAAAGAGTACATTTGTCACAAGTGACATCTTACACAAGATGCATTTCAAATGCGCTCTTACCAACTCTGAGCTGTCAGATCCGTGTATTCCAGTTTTCTGTCTTCATTTGAAAATGCAGCTGAATTACACAGTGAGACCAAAAAGCGAGTGTGTGCGTGGCAGGGAGGAACAAGGGAAAAAGCTTCTGCTTTTCAGACACCTGCCTGTATTTTCCTCCTACTTTCTCAGTACAGTTCTTAAAAGGACAGATTTCGCTGTGAATTACATCATAATTACCTCATTAAAGTAACTTACTTGGTGAGCTGCCTTTAAAAAATCTCCAGGTATGCCCCAACAAGTTTCCCATTTTCTGAGAGGTTTCCTACAGATCTGTGTAACGGATTGGAGGTGTAATAGTTAACGTGCGCTCATTACCATCTTGTAAGCAAAACGCTAATTAACAACGCTCAGCACAAAGCAGCCAAGTTTATTTTTTTCTACCTATTTTATGTCTACTAAAGGTACTAACTCACTTCTTAGCACTGCTGCAAAAAGTAAAGGGATTTTTTTTTTCCTTCCAAACCCAGCAGAATGCAGTGGAAGAAGTGTGTGCATTTTAATTTGCATTTTCCTCAACATACTCCGATATGAATTACTGCAAATACACACATAATTAGCTTCAGACCATGCAGAAATTCTTTCCCTGCGACACTGGCAAAGGACAGAACCTCCACCTCCATTTTTACCTTCTTTCCCCTCGCTCCCACTTTAATCTTTTTTGTTTCAGTGGCGTGTTCTGGCTGCTCCACAGCTCTGCTGCCAGCGACGTGCCGAAGCCAGCACGCTGGGGCTGTAATTCAATGGCTCGCAAGCCACATATGACTTAACAGCCTCGCATGAGCCATCTTTGATCTAAAGTCTAATAAAAACAAAAGTGAAAAGCATTAGCGTCGGTATACGCAGAGATACGAACAAACGACCCGGACACTCCGATCTCTAAGTCAGATTTTAAAATGGTCGTGGTTTCTGTTAACCAATTTGTTGAATTTGCTTAGTGTACTCCAGAGCAATGATTCGTTAAGGGGTTCGCGCTAACGAGGATGGTCTTCCAGTCGCTGATACTGAAGAGGGGGACTTTTTTTTCTATACAACTCACCCGCATCAACTCAACAGCCTGTTGATTGTGGTTAAGCGTTGAGAAAAGGTGACGTGTTTGTACACCGAGCAATTAACAATAGGCTGCTGAGACAAGAACATCTCCAAAGGTTTCATTCCCCAAAGGAAAAAAAAAAAAACCCAACCAACAACAAAACCAACCCTTGATGAAATATTCAAGATGAAAACCACAAAGGTTTGTTAAACAAAGCGAGAAACTTCCAGTGTCTCTCATCTGCTGGAGAGGATTCCCGCAGAAAATAAATGACTGGGGGGATCTTTTGGAGCACGTCCCACCACGCTGCTCAGAGCGAGCTGTTGCTAGCGCTGCCCCGTCTTCCTCTTCCCCCATCTTCCTCTTCCTCCATTCGATCTGAAGAGCTGCTCCCCAATACAGGCAAAGTTTGCAAACAACTTATCTTAGTATCTGTCTATTCATGTCTAACAAACGATTTTAAACAAAAACCTTTGTTTTGTTTTGACTCAGAGCTGAGGTTAACTTCAGAAACCCTTTCAACACTTCCCCAAAGCAAAAAATGCATGTGAAAGAATTAATCCGTACCTTGCAAGAGAGAAGCTGAATTTTGCAGCATTTCCACTTGTTAGCTATTCTAAATCTATCCACTAATATCTTCTACGGGCTGAAAAATCACTGAATTTCACTTTAGGAGTCCCAGCAGAAGTCCTAAGAAATTTCAGTATAATAACGGGTAAAAAAAGAAAAAAAAAAAAGGCCAATTAAAATAGGATCTTAAGAGACATATTCAGTAATTTACACCAACTTTGCCACTAGAGAAAGTGCTTCTTGTCACTCATTCTTAGGTGCTGAGACAAAACAGGAACTCCTTTTTTAAAATTAACATGTAAGCGCATTTTAGCACTGAAGAAAACAACCTGCAACATCTGATGTGGACAGAGCTGCAAACAAGCAAACACGAAGTGAAGGATTACGATTAATCGCAAGAAATCCACTGCAGCGAGAAACCGCGCTCGAGGCTTTCACACCCCGCAACCGAGCCGACACACCAAGCTAAACGTGCCTGGGGTTTTTTTGTCATCAGCACGATTCCCACAACGAACAGCACAACACACCGAAGACAAATCCTCTGCCGTTCCCTTTGGGTTTATCAATCCAAATATTAACCAGACCAAGTGCCGTTTCATTTTGCGAGCCGCGGCACATGAGGCTTATTCGCAATTTCTCCATCCTTGCAGGCCTCCAGCTTGTCGTGTCAACCGCAGGGCTTTGTCCCACACGCAGCCTGAGTCTCCGCAGGAACTGCGGCGACAGATTCTTTACTAACGATCTTTGGACACACAACAGCTAAATAAATCCCCACTTTTGACTTACTAGCTCTAACAGTCTCTAAACCGTTACATATGTGACTATTGTTAAGCCCTGCTCCTGAACAAGCGAAATTCTTTGTAACAAACAGAACTTGCACAAGACCAAGAATTATTCCAGACCTGAAAAGCTGCCAACTTCAAAACGCCCTTTTCACTTGAAGTCAGCTCACGTTAATGGGAAGAATGATTAGGGGAAGAATAAACAAGCGTTTACCGTTCACAGCCTTGTGTTTGAAAGCGTGTCTAGCTCAGAGACATCAAATGCTGCTCATGTTTGGCACATAATTTTCAAATATTTGCACCTAGCCTGTTTTCAAAGCAATTAAAAGCACCACCAAATGCCTTTGTTGCCCTCTCTTTTTTTTTAACATCATATCAACATATCTGACAATTTTTAAACAACAGCAACCCTTAAGCATAGGTGCCAAAGGCAGAACAGCAGAAATCCAGCGCAAACCCCGCATTTAGTGCCAGCTGCGGACAGGGTGCAACTCCAGACACTTCTGTTCAGTGACACTCGTTTAATCCAAGGGCAAGTTTAATCCACAGCGTTCACACCCAGACGGAGTTTTTATATCCAAATTCCACCAATTTACCTGTTCTCATCCTCCCCACTCCCGCAGCTCCTTCTCCTGTCCTCATTCTCTCATCCCAGTCATGCATTTCCTCTCCTCAGACCTCATCTCCACCAACAGCCCCCTTCCTCCGCCTCCCTGACACCTTATTTTGGCTCCCAGTCCCACTTCCCCGTCATCCCTTTTAATCTGGTCCCTATTTTTTGCCTCGCCTTCGCACGACAGCGATTGATAGTACTTCATGAGCAGCTCCCGCCGAAGTCAATTAGAGTTTTCCCTGGCTCAGGAAACAGTAGCGCCTATCACATCCTTCACCGCACGCTCCTCAGGTTCCAGCGAGCATCTTCTCTGAAGCAGCAGTAGAGAAAAAGTCCGAATTTTGCAACATTTAGCACCAGACGAGCTCAGCGGCTCCAAGAGCTCGCAGCATCTTCCTCTGACTAGAAGTACAAGCATAGCTCTGAAAAGTAAAGACACTTTTCCCCCCTCCTTACAGATTCCAAAATACCTGAGTGCCTTCCCTGTGTCTCTCGCTATTCTCCCGCTGCCTGCACCCGGAGATGAGGAGCTGTTTTGACACCCAGATCGTGCTTTTTTTTCCCTACGTACAATTGCACATAACACGATTAGCAGGCGCATTTCCTAAAATTAGCAGCTTTTCTAAAATTGACTCCGCTTTGCGGGGGCTCGCGCGTAAGTGGCGGTTTTCTGTGGTCGTCTGAGCGTTCGCAGGAGGGGGTGCAAATCCCTGCGCCCCTCTCCATGCTTAAAATGGGATTTTAAAGCACGGAGGCCAACGCTCACCATCAACAGCCCTAAACCCAAGATGCCCCCAGCCCCCTCCCCTTATTAACTTCTGCTGTTTACCTTGATAGCAGCGGGGGAAGACACAAAACCCATAGTTTTGGGGGTTTTTTAAATAAATATGAATCTGCACCGATTTTCCCCATTTCCTCCCCACTCCAAGCACAGCATGGGGTGTGTGTGTGTGTGTGTGTGTTACAGGGGAGTTTTTCAAGGTCTCCCCCCCCCCACCGGCAGCCAGGCCACGACCCGCGGCACCCACCGGCGCTGCCCCCACTCCACAAGCCGAGCCCCCCCATAACGGCCCCGCCGGGGGGTTGGAGTCCAGTCCCGGGGTGGGGTAGGGGGGCTGTGAGGGGGGGAGAAAACGCGTCTCAACAAAGGGAAAGTTGCGGAGCCGCCGATCCGACGCGGGGCTCCCGCCCGCAGACAAAGGCGGCGGCGGCGGCGGCCGGGCCTGAGGGAGGGATGGAGGCGGGGGGGGGGGGTGGGGGTCCGCCTCAGCCCCCCCACCCCCCGCCCCGCAATGGCCCCGGGGGCGGGTGTTTAGGGGAAGGGAGAGCACCGAGGACCCCGCAGCTCGCTCCTCACAGCCGGGTGTCCCCCCCACCCCCGGCCCCTCACTTCTCCTCCTCCGCCCTCAGAGGGGGTCGGGGCCTTCCCGCCCGCCCCCCCCCCCCCCAAAAACGGGCCCCTTTATTTACCGCCATCATCAGCACGCGCGAGCTGTCACCCAGCGCGAGACACCCCAACGGCCGCCGGCCACGCCCCCCTCCCCGCCCATTGGCCGCCCGCCGCACCCCGCCCCGCCCGGCCATTGGCTGGAGAGCACGCCACACAGCGCTCCCGCCTTCCCACCCTCGCCCCCGCTCCGTATTCAGCGCAGCTCCTTACGCCAATTCCGTAGAGGAGAAGCTTGGCTTTATGGCGGCGGCGCCGGACGCCTTTTGCGCAGTCTATGGCCGCGGCAGGGAGAGTTCTGGCGGAGCTTACGAACTCTTCGTAGCCGCTAGGGAGAGCTCTTCAATGGCTTACGGTGGAGTAGCGGGAGGGCAGCGCCGAGGGGCGGGGACTGCCCGGGCCCGGCCCCGCACGGTGACGTACCGGGCTTTGTGAATCCCAGCCTGAAGTTTGGTTGAGTCACAGGAGGGTAAATAAGGATGTTTCGGAGACAAAGAGACTCTTAAAGGGGCAGCGCGGGACGTGGCGTGTTCCCGCGGGGTCCCTGAGGTGGTTGTGTGGGGTGGGAGATACCCCACAGGGGCTCTGAGGCGATCGGGGGCAGGGGGGGGGGCACCCCACGGGGGCCCTGAGGCGATGGGGTGGGCACCCCACAGGAACCCTGAGGTGATGGGGACACCAAGGTGATGGGGATCAAGCTCCCCACAGGGACCCTGAGGTGATGGGGACACCGAGGTGATAGGATTGAGCACCCCACAGGGACCCTGAGGTGATGGGGTGGCCACAGACAGCACTGGTGCCACACAGACAAGTGCTCCTGAGCCATACTGGCCTTTGCCAGAGGTCATTCAAAGGCCCCGAGGTCACAGGCTTGTTGCAACAGTGCAGGAGTCATGTGGGGACGGAAACGCGTTTTTGTCAGACAAAGGGACATCAGTGCTGAGGCTGGGGGAGAAACCTGTTCCCAGCAAGGAACAGCCACACTTGGGAGATGCTCGCAACCACTGTGACAACTCACTTTTTTCTGCAGCATGGAGGTACCATCAGAGATCTGGCAGGGAGTGTCAATTCCTGCTCTCTGGGCAGCACCGAGCAGAGGCAAAGCTGCTGGCAAGCAGGCGTGGACTGGACTGCACCGACAACGCGAAGCACAGGTCAGTGGTGTCATAAGACACAACTCCCTTGCGTAGGGACAGAGTATCCCCACCCCTCATCTTGTCCCAGTGAGTTTTGGGGCAAAGCGCTGCAATTTACTGCGGCAGGGAGGAGCCTGCTTTCTTCTGCCACCACACAAGGACACTCCATAGCCTCATGGTCTCCTTGTGAGCTCCTTCACCAGCCAGCCTTCCCACAAATTCCACTTCCTGGGAGCTTTGCTGTCTTTTCTCTACACCTTCCCTTTTTGATCAACGTCTGGCCTGTTTTGAAGCCATACCTGCACAGAAATCCAATCACACACCTCTCCACTCTTCAACAGCTCCCCACTGCAATGAGCCCTCCATCTGTAACGTCTGCCAAGACTTAGAACTGAAGATTAACGAGGCCCTGATGTGCTCACTCTCTTTGTAAAGCATAGCAGGGTGCAGCTGCTATGTAAGTACTTCCACATAAAAAAATACCACAGCGCAAAACAGAACAAAGCCCACAGCGTCCCTAGGGTGGCAGCAAGACTTGGACTCACTCTGCCACTGAAGTGTTGGTGACTCTGGTAACATCACCCAGCCTCTACTTGGAGCTAGGAGGGGGAAAGCTGTAAGGATGCAAAGGTGTGACCCCATCACCAAGGTCCCCAGTCCCCTCTAGGTCAGGCTTCAACTCATGGAAAACAACAACGCTCTAGTCATTTTGAGAGGTGCAGGAGCAGGAAAAATGACTCATAGTGGTACAGAACTAAAGCCTGGCCACCTCTCCCTCCAGATCTTGCGTTCTCTGAGAAAACGCTGGGGAGCAACAGGAAAACAACCTCCCAGACCCTGCACTGACGGGCAAAATTAGGGTGGTTTTCAATTACGCTGGCTCAATCCTTTAAGGTAACACAATTGAAAGCCCCCTGAAGACTTGTTAAGATGCGTGTTGGAAGCCACATTAACCTGCTGGGGGGCAGAATGAGGAGGATTACTGCAGATAGTAATATTGAAAAAAAAAAAAAAAAAAAAGGTCATTTTGTCCATCAAGAGGTTAGAAGCAGCTCTCGACATGAGGCAGCTGATCCCCTCGTTCACAGAACACTCTCACAGCAACAGACGTTTTTTCCAAGGCATAAAGGGCTAAATCCTGCCCATCCTCACACGTGTGGAAACCTACTGACGTCAATGGCTGTAATGGTGTAATTGAAGGCAGAATGTAGCTCAAGGGGTCCTGTTTTATTACTCTAAGAACAGTACAATGTATTAATAAGAGCACAGAAGTCCCTAGAGATTCCAGCACACATTTTATGTTTTGAAGACACGTGACCAGAGTTTTGACATCTCTGGTTACAGAACGCATCTTTCGGGAATTAATAAAGCATTAGCAACAGTCAGTGTGACTTATCTGATCATTAAAAGGTTGGGTTTTTTTTTTAAATGTAAGACAAAGTTTAAAAAAAAGGACCAAAATGATTTAAAATAGGAAACAGGACAGAAACAACTATTCTTACAAAGACTGCAGTTTGTTTGTTTAAGTTTTCTCAGCTACATTTAACCCCATGGAATGACAGCAGATCAGATTCTTGCTGAATATTCATCACTGAAAATTAATAGTCCCACTAAAGTCAGTGCCCATGTCAGGAACCTGAGCTAAGAGTTGCAAAAATTTGGTATATTCAGCATGTTGGAATTTGTAACACACTTATGGTACATTATGCCATTTATTATGGCTCATTAACCAGATCTTTCTGGCCCCAGTGCTGATTCAATTTATTAAATGCCCACACTAAAAGCTCTGGGCACTCTAACAGTTAATTAGCTTTACAGGTATAAATGATAATCACAAAGAAGTCATATCTAAATAACCAATTCTCCACCAGGCAGCAAATCAAGTAACAAAACAGCTCCTTCCCACCACTGCTTCAGAAGAAAAAAAAAAAAATCTATTTAGAAGGAATCTATTGCTGTTTTATTTGCTCTTCAGACTCTTCAAGACCCACTTATTGGCACGGAACCAGCAAGATTTTCTGTGGGAAAGATGCACACAGCTTCTTCGCGAGGAACCCACCGCCTTTTCTGCAAATACCGCTTCCTAAAACCATCCCTACACCTTCTCTACACCTGCCCCTTACAGCTGCACAGCTGGAACCCTGCTACACCCAGAGGAGACGCAGTGCAAAGGTTGGTGGCTGAACGAGGGTATTTCTGTGTATTCTGACACCGAGCAGGGAGAAGAAAAAAAAAAAATAACAGCTACAAACCAGATAGACACTGAACAAGTAAAACCAAGGGGACAGATAGCTCAAAAGGGATCTAATTTCCCTGGTTTTCCTGCTGTAGAAATAAATCAACACTAAAAAAACCCATCGTATTGCTAAGTCTTATGATACATTTTTAGCTCTTATTCCCCAAATCCTGCCTTCCTCCATTGAATCTGCTGAAGTCACCAGGATTTCTCAGATGAGAACTGGGGCACAGGGACGGGACATTTATCACCTACCTTTCAAACACCAAGGTAAGGCGGGCGCTGTTCTCCTGCGGTGCAGGAGAGGGCCCCTGCCAGGCTTATTTATTTATCATGAGGCTTCATCGGTATCATCCGAGGGGTAAATTTTAATACTCCCCTCAGATATAAGAGATATAAGCTCTAAGCTGCAAGCTAAGAATATACCCATAACAGGAATGCAAGAATTCCTGTCGGTTTTGCCACGGGGAAATCAGTTTGCTTCAGGGGTATAAAGCTCTTGTACCAAACCAAAGATAAAACTCTGCTGAATAATTGTCTCCGCGCAACAGAAAATTTCGAAAGCTGTAAATAAACGATACAAAGCAGCGTGACACTTGCTGCGCAGAAAGACTCCATCTCCTCGCAAAACACAGCTTTTTATTTTGATGAAAAATAACAAGCAGCTTTCACGTGGATATTAAAAAGAAATGGTTAAAAAACTCTCTCCTTTAGCTGTTTGTGGCCACGGGAACTCTGCCCTTGCCGGCACTGGGCTGGAATTCCTCCTTTTCTCACAAGCAGTAATCCCCTGCGTGAAGCACTGTACAAAGAACGATCAGAACCACGGACCCGATCCCAGACACACTCAAAACCATGAGGGAGGACCACAAGAAACACACGCAGCATTCAAGACCTTTGCTTTGAAACGGGAAAGAGATCGAGAAGGTAAAAAAAAAAAAAACCAACAAAAACCTTGGGCTGGTTCCAGTGCCGCGCTTTGGAGGGACTCCTGATCCAGATGGGCAGGTGGAAAAGAGGACAGAGCGGCTCTAAACCAGGGAGTCCTTTCATCTGATCCCCGCTACGGGCACCTGCTGCTGCTTGCGGATCTTGTTGAAGAGCTCCATGTACTGCACCATGGTGTCCGCCGGGCTGTAGATGCTGTCGTGCTTGGTGCCAAACACGGACGGGATGCCGGGAGTGTGGTTGCCCATGAAGCTCTGCATGAACTCCATGAGCAGGTTCCAGCAGTCGTTTGCTATCACGCAGGGGCAGTACTCCACCTGGCAAGAGAAACCACAGCCCCTGGGGCGATCACCAGGCAGGAGGCGGACTGCTTTTCACAAAAACATTGGGAAGTTTCCCATTTAGCAAGGATGGACAACTAGAAACCAACAGGACATGCTGGGAACATACAAGCGATCCCTTCAAAAAGGAAGGGGAGGTTAAACGTACCCTGTAAGGGCATTGCTTTTATTAAATCCCCATTAGCGGAGGTTTTGGGACATTGGTTCAAATGCCCACGTTAACTTGACCAAAACCAGACTTCATTCCCACATGCTGGTAGGTCGACGACCTCGCGTGGCTGTGACATCTTCCAGGGATGTACTGGAAAAAGCTGCAGGATGTGAGGACTTGAAGTGTTTTACTAAATACGAGTCTGATCCCGAATCAGGAGCAGGTTCTAATGCAAACCCTGAAAAACCTACTAGACTAAACCCGAAACAGCCAGACAGCCTGGCAAATCTAGTCCTGAACCCAAGTTTGGGATAAAACAGGCTTCTGTTTAAGCCCAGGACGATGGCAACGCTGCCGCTCCAACAGGTGTGTTTACTGCAGCAAAGAACTAAACCATTTCTCAACCCTCATCCCTGCTGGCCTTGCACACCTGCCCAATTAACTATCAGATAATAGGATCAGGTGTAAAAAGCATAAGCTCTGATTCTGGAAGACCTTTAAGCATCTGATTCTCAGCTATTTTGAAGACTGTTAAGCACCAGTATATCCAGATGCCTGCAGTCTGACCTGCTCTTCCCAGCTCCTTGCCTTTTTTTGAGATGCTTTTCAGCTTCCACAGCTTGTGAGCCTTCAAGTCACACTCACACTCACCCAACTAACTCCCCAAACACCTTCCTAGATCCTCCCGTGCCCCTCTGTGTACATGGAAAGATCTTTAGAGTTTCCTCCAGCCCAGGTTCCACCCCATGAAACGCCCGTCGGTCACGGCACTGAGCAGAGCGCGCAGAAGAGGTTCGATGGCAGGTTTTGTGCACCAACTCACGCTATATGGTAGGACTGACACTGCCTAAAGCTCTCTGGTGAGAAGCCCATCTCTACACTGTGAGGGGCAAGAGGGCCCTGCTCTGCTGGGGCTGTGTCTGCCTGAAATGGGGGAGCAAAGCAAAACCCAAATCAGCACCGAATTAGCAGCTGAGGAGGTTGGTTTGTGCCCCTCGTTGTGTTTATCAACTCAAAGTGTGCTACTTGTGCTGTGCATCGGGACTTTATGCGGCTTTTTCATTTGATGGCGTCTCTTCATCGACGCTTCAAGGACAGGCTATTCCGTAGCTGCAGTTGAGACCCGAAGTACCTGCCTCAGTTAAAGGAGATCAACTCCCTGCGTGCCACATTCAGGAACACATCTAGCACAAACCACCAGCAACGGGCAACACAAGATGCAGAAGGGACGGGGGATTTCTCGTCTCGCTTCCAACGTGGGATTTCCCTGTCTGCAATGGTATTTCCTACCCCTCCAAGGCGATTCTTACCTCCACAGATATCCCGCGGGCACTGGGCCCCATCGTGACCGTCCCCACCTTCACCAAGAAGTCACAGTACTGGTAGCGGGTGCCCCGGCTCTCGATCTTGTTCGCCTTGGCGTTTTGGAAGAAGCCTTTCAGCTTCACCATCAGGATATCAAAGTTGGCGTCTGCTACGAGGCAGGGACCGTTCTCAAAAAGAGCGAAGCAGCTGAGGGGATACTCGGAGTTGTGCATCACGTACATCAGCTTGCCCGTCTGCCCTGGAAGAAGAGCAATGGTATTGGGGCTGTAAAACCAACAGTCCTGCGCTTGCGTGGGCTTTAAAGAGAGAAGCATCTGGTTTTTCCTTTGTCCTCCTTGTTGCTTCAACTCCAGGGTCCTTGTACCACTCATACACACTGGCTGTTCAGTGAATACGTTGTATTTCCTTCTTAGAATTTAAAGATAAAGGGGGAAAAAAAAAATCTTCTGCCAGCACAATTCCGAGACCAGAGGGTGAGCTGGACTTAGTGTCCTTCTCTGGAGAGATTCCAAAGGTGCCTGGACACGCTCCTGGGCCCCCTGCTCTGGGTGAGCTGCTGGAGCAGGGGGTTGGAGGAGATGATCTCCAGAGGTCTCTTCCAACCCCACCATGCTGGGATTCTACTAATGTGTGATCTGGCCTAGATCATGGATGTTACTTCAGAAGTCTTTGCTTTGGGAAGTGCTGTTAAAATGCATCTTCACTTCAGTGCAGATGAGTGTCAGGCTAAAAGATCTGTAAAAACCAAAGAAAATTTCGCCCCTGCTCTTGGGAACAACAAAATCTGCTGGGCAGATCTGGGCAGGGGCCGTTCCTCCACAACGCATCATGGGCTTGAGATACCTGCAGTCAGAAGTTAAGAAGGAGAAAACCAGACAACAGTCCTGAAGTCCTGTCCTGCATTCACCATGAGAGATGGTTCTTGTATTGCAGCCCCACAGTCAGTCAGCAGAGCTGTGCCCCTCTTCCAAATTAAAAAACCACGATGATTCGGCCACGTTCTGGTCTGTAGCACACCCTGAGTGTCAGAAATGGGCCAAAAAAAGCAGGAGGCCCATTAGGCAGAAGGTCCTAGTAGCCTCTTTGCCCCAGCAACCTTGTTCCCAAGCCACCCAGCTCCACTTCTCCCCTCCTTCTGCTGAAGTGAGCCTCTCCCCACCCTGTCAGCCCCCCCCGATCCTGCTCTGGCATTTCTGTTGGTGTTTTGGCATCGGTTGTGTTCTGTTCGCCGTGTTCCTCTGGGGCGGGCGTCCCAGGCCGGGGAATTTTGTCATGCTGACCTTCTGTTTTGTTTTTCTCCTCCTCTCTTGTCTTTCCCAGGGCTCTCTCATAGCAAGCATGGCTCTCGGTGTCGTCATTTTGAAGAAAAGGTAAGTCACAAGCCTCATGTCATGACAGAATGCTTTGCCATTAACTTAATCCTGGCCGGTGTTTACTGCCCTTTCCTGTTAAATGTTCTTGTTTTACGATGGGGAAACTGGGGCACCAAGATTTGCTGGGACTAGAGGCAGGAACAGTTCCTTCTTCTGCATTTCCACCACCCTTCACTCCTTCATTTAGGCAAGCATGGAGTGAAAAGAGGGTTTTGCACTTGACTGCAGACCTCTGTGTTTGCTCTTTTCTTCCATTTTACTTGGATGAGGCCGGTACCGCT
>JAVSBS010011158.1:0-21743 GCA_033124195.1 Coracias cyanogaster
TTCTATCTGCCAGGATTCATGGCAACAAGAAAATCCTCTGGAATCTGACTTGGAATTTTTAATATATAAGAAACAATATAGTAAAGATCCTGTGAGGCAAGCTCTGCTGGCGTTCATGCTGGTAAATGTTGACCTTGAACCTTTGGTGCTAGAATGGTTTTAGAGAATTCTAGTTGGTGCTAGAATGGGTTTAGAGAAAGAGGGGGAGAGCTTGTACTTTAACAACAAAGTAAACTGACTTTCTGCTGAACTAGTTAAAAATGGCTGTTCCTAAAGCCTGTATGACAATCTTTCTCTGCAGAGCAGCATTATTTTTATACTCTGCATGCTTTTTGTAAAGAAGCGGAATGGGGGTGGTGTCATTCACTGAGGCTTTTCTTGCAATACTAAAATGAATGACGAATAAAATGAAATTCTGACTTGTGTTCCAAGCATTTGGTGCAATACCGTCATTGCGATTGGTGTTAAAGTTCCCATGCCACTTCTAAAGAATGTGGTTTTTCTCAGGAGCAATGGAGTTATGAATTATTTCTTCTACTCCCCCCACACTCTCAGGTATTAATGTAAAATAAAGTTTTATTGGATGAACAGAAACTCCAAATTCTATATAATATATGTGAGCAGTGAGGAAGCATTTTTCAGCAGCCTTCACAAAGTAATTACACTTGATACAATATAATACTGATTTGTATTTTTATGCCTAAGAACTAACTTATCCATTCCTGTGGATACATTTCTGAGGCAAAGTAGGGCAACACTGTGTTACTTTTCAAACGCGTTTACTCACAGTTTTCCTAATGTTTTAGAAATACAAAGCAGATGATATTGTTGTTCTAGTCCAGGACGTACTCAGATAAGGTTTGCTCGGTGAGTAATTTTTACGCAAATAGCCGTGCTGAAATTCATGGAGCCCCATGAAAATAACTGCAGCTGCCCACCCTAAAGGCTTGTGTAGGTTTATGACGGATATTGTTAATTTTGAGAAGTAGCCAAAGCCGTATGCTAAGCAAGGTAGCACAGAGATATGAAAGTCTTAAAATTCAATGACATTTTTTTTGGTTACGAGCCAAGATGTTCAGATCTCAGTATAGAAAACTGGCCTAAAGGAACCTGCAGAATACAACAGCCTGGTGACATTGCTTTGTTTGGTTATGTAAAACAGAGCACCTTTTAAAAATACTATTTTCTGTTAGTGTCAATCCAAGAGACTGCAGAGCCACTACTAATTATGTAGTAGCTCTTGCCAGCGATCATATCTATGTATAAAGAGAGATTACCAGCATATATATATATAAAAAATATATAAAACCAGATTTTAAAGTGAGAAGTTAGGCTATATAGGGGAACAGTAACTTGTATTAATTGTATGGATTTTCTGTTCAGTTTGCTTGGCTTTTTTTCCCAAAAGGGTAATATCTTTAAATCGGTCCTTTAACACACCTGCAGATTGATCCAGCAAGACTAGTCAGGGTGACCCAGCATCCAGCCTCAGCAGGACAGCGGGTGGAGCAAGGTTGCTTCTAGCAGGCTGGCACCACTTGGGCAACTGCCTGACTGGCAGGTCCTTCCTTTTGGAGCCTCTGGGTCACCAGCTGATCCTTTGGGGAGATCTAGATGTAGCAAATGCCAACTGTTTCCAAGGAGAGTGACCCAGGGGTGTGTTTGCTGGGCTGCTTCCACCGTGTGCCATAGCATTGAGGAACACTTGTGCTTTACTTAGGGCAGAGTAACTATGGAGCTACTGTCTTGCTCCTTCTCTTTCCTGCTGTGGAGATGGCTGGTGAACAAATACATGTGGCCTTAGTTGGGATGGGGGGAGCTGGAGCAGTAGAAGCTCTTTCCCTCTCTTCAGTCCCAAAGGGCAATGCCCTCATATTAAGCCCAGCATAGTCAGGGATGGAGGTCCCCGTGCAATACAGCTTTTTGGCCATCTGAAGCTCTTGGTGATGCAGAACTGACCCCAGATTCACACATGTTGCACTAGAACACTGTGGGTGTGCTCCGTGTGGCTGGGAATTAAGCAGAAGTACCAGCAAGGAGTCTGGTGGTTACAGACTGTTTGACCCCGAATTACTCAGCTACTTCCCAAAACGGGGACTTTCCATTCAAATTGTAACTTGGAAGTTTTTTTGAAGTGTTTTTGAACTTTGAAAGATTCATTTGTGAATGAGAAGCAGTGTGGTTAAGTGAGCACTGATGTGTCATTTCACCTTATCTGTGCTCCATCATCCCCGGAGGTCTTAAAAAGGTAGATGTGGCACGTCAAGACACGGTCTAGGGGTTAGGGAGATGTTTGAAGAAGGTTGGACTAGGTGATCCTAGAGGTCTTTTCCAACCTGAATGATTCTATGATTCCATGATTTTGGTCTTCTGTAACAGTTTTCAGGAAGTTAGCTGTCTTTTTATTGCTTTGATTCAGTCATAGGAAATAAATGAATGTGCATTGTTCAGTACAGAAGAGCCAGGTGTAGGTAGGCTAGAGATTGGTAACAGTAGTGATGCTGTTCATACAATTGTGTCACCGTGTCACCTGGCAGCACTGCCAGGGTTGTTCAGCCCGACACGTTCTCAGTGGCTGTGAGTCTACACCACGCAGACCTGGCTAGTGGCCGGGCCGTTGTTATTGTTGCTACACACATCGATGCCTTTTGTCAAACACAATCATTAGCCCGGGGGTGACCAGCAGAGCTGCGATGGTCCCTTATTCTTGCAATACAGCATGTGCTGCCTGGGGAGCTGGTGCCGTTCCCTGCGCTCCAGGTGAGTGGTGGCAGCCCTGACCACCAGCGAGGAGCTGGCTGCTCTTCATGCACCAAGTTCAAGCCATGAACACATGAAGTGAGGGAGCAGCTCAACTAGTAGTAATAAAAATTTGAGCCCTTTCCACCAGCGGGGAGAACTGTTTGTAAGTCAACGGGTAGCATTGCCTGGGATGTGGAAGTGGTCACAGCCGTGCGAATTGTGAAGAGCACTCTGCTTCTGTCCATACCTAAACCAAGTCACTTGGTCATTGCTCCCAGGGCTAGACAATAAGGTCTTTTCAGAAGAGTTTCCTACCATAGTGACTAAGAAATAGCTGAGTGTTGATTTTGTTAGAAGATTCTCATCCAGTGGTACCATACAAGGTTCTTGATTGCAATTGCAGTTGTTATCTGGACTAAAACAAATACTCCAATTTGTTTACAGAAAAATAAGTTGTTTTGTCTTTTTTGCTATAGCTGTGTCACTTTACCAAGAAGGCAACACATTTGTGTTGGCAAGTTGGCTTTTTTATACAATGTATTGTACGCAGAAGTACTGTAAGACAAATGGGATGTTAAATAAAAAGTTGTTTCACTTAAGGAAAAAAAAAAATCTGTGTTTGAGGCGCTGTTATTTCTTATGAGGGCCTGTTTCAGGAGTTCCTGCAAGAGCATAGGTCATGTTAAAGGCACATTTAGTCAGTGCTTTCCAAAAGAAGCCAAAACCGTGCTGGGACACCAGCCTCCCCGAAAGCAGAGGGAAAAAGAAGATGAGACCCAGATTTTTAAGCCTTGCACAGAGCCTGAGCTTGCTTCATGGCTGAGACGGCAAGTGAGTCAGCCCAGGAAGAGTACCAGGACTCTTGCCTTGCATCCAGATGAAAACATTTACACTGTGCAGATCTGTCTACACTGACTGATGCCTTTTCTTTCTGTGTTGGCCCTATGGCTTCTGGCACTGGGCATGGAAATCACAGAATGACAGAATGGTAGGGGTTGGAAGGGCCCTCTGAAGATCATCTCGTCCCATCCCCCTGCCAGAGCAGGTTCTCCTACAGCAGGTTGCACAGGACAGCGTCCAGGTGGGTTTTGAATATCTCCAGAGATGGAGACTCCACCACTTCTCTGGGCAGCCTGTTCCTGTGCTCTGCCACTCTCAAAGTAAAGAAATTCCTCCTCATGGTTAGGTGGAACTTCCTGTGTTCCACTTTGTGCCCGTTACATCTTGCAGACACGATGGCTGCTGCTCTGGTGCCTCCTGGAGAGCAGGGAGCAGGTTCTGCTCCCCGGTGATCCCATACCACCCAGGGAATAACAACAGCACATACTGTGTAAGAGCTCTTACAAGTATTATTTTATTTATTTTTAACTTTTTTTTCTTTTTTAAAATACTATGTACAATCTGTTTAAAGCTTGTCAAAATGCACAGGCTCCCACTCAATGGAGCTGCGCAGGGACATAGATTCAAGACAAGAATAAAATCTTTACTCTTCATTTTCATAAGACACTTCCTTTTTCCCATTACAAAATACTTTTAAGAATAGTAACATTTATAAATGTATCTATATTTGACATCATATAAAATAAACCAAGATTTATACTCAATTCTAAGATTTTTTTCATATTTTCTTTGTTGTTTGTTTTTACATGGAATATATACAATCTATATACAGTAACTTTTCACTGTGTTTGTCAAACCCGCCTGATTATACCCACCAGGCTTTAGCTTATATGTACAAATACGCTAAAAGTGCAAGACTTTATTAATTAAAGCTGCCTGTGTTTTCAGAGGTCTGGAATTGTGTGGCCTACAGAGATATTTTTATATAGAGATATACAAGTACATACATATATATATTAAAAATACATATATATGTATATAGATAGAGATAGTATATAGGTGCTTGTGTATTAGAACGCCTCAGACCATTAATGTCTAATAGGTTGACACCCGTGCTGAATCCCAACCCCAATGCAGGTGGCATCGGTCACATTCCCACCCTCCGCTTGTCACCATCGACCCACGCTTCTGGTTTCTTGTGAGCACCTGGGAGGTGGGAACCAAACCCACCGGCAACCCTCAATTCCAAGTGGGTCCCAAAAACACAGGCCGTAGCTAACAAACACCGAGGTAAACAATTACAAATCAACCTGAATAAAGAGATTTATTTATTCATGTATTTTTGAGTGTGTGTGACACTATAAGGCAAAAATCCCAAGGCTTTGACTCAGCGCCCCCACCCCAGCCTGGCAACAGGCTGAGCAGGGACCAAGCAAGTCCCCCCAAAAGGGACTGTGGGATTTTTGTCCTTTGGAGCATGTCTAGAAAGCATGGCTCTACCGTGAGGGACCACACAGCCCCCACTGCCCACCAGCAGCTGGGCTGGGGTGGGCACTGGGAATAAAGCCGGGGACGGGGGCGGTGGGGGGGGGGGCGGGGTGTGTGGAGCATATGATAAAGTGCGTTTTTAGGTCTCTTGTTTTAGCAAGGCCAATCTAACATGTAAACATCCTCACACCCCTCCCATGCCATCAGAAGGGCTGTGTCCACGGCACAGCCCCATCCGGCACCCCCAGGCCCAACCCCCCATCCCCAAACCCCCTCCCAATCCTCTTTGTTGGCCTTGCTTTCAAAGCCACAACAATGCCATAAAACTGCTCTGCCTTGGCTACCTCCCTACCATGCCCTGGGGAAAAAAAAATAATTCCGCCCCTCCACCCACCACCTCTGAGATATCTTTGACACCTGCCATGTCTGGGCTCATGTCCAGCAATGGGACACTGCAGAAGAGCCATGGTGGTGTGTTGGGACGATGCAGGTTTAATGAGCAAGACGGGCAAAGGCACGGCCTCTCCCTCCTGCCAACCACCCTGGGCCACCAATTGTGTATAACAGCGGAACCCTAACATAAATGTGTGGTTGCCTCTCCCCTACATTATGTGCCACAGTTATGGGGGAAACCCAAAAAAAAGTACAGCAACCTCTCCTGCCCCAACCTCATGAGCAACCCTACTGTCTTGGGCTGCAGAGGGGAAGCCCCTAAAAGTCATAGTGCTTTAAAAAAAAAAACAAAAACAAACCAACCACCAAATATTTCCTACCTCCAAAGGCTTTGTGCTGGCCCCTGCTGCAGCCCCTCACGTGGGCTCTAAAAGCCAAGGGTTGAGGGTCCAGCTTGCACCACAAAAGTAGGTGCTCCATGTTCCACCACCAGCAGTGGGGTGGCCCCTGCCCATGGCTCTGCTGTAGCCATGGCTACTTGGAGGGGTTTGCAATGGCAGGAGTGGGAGCAGGGCAGGCTGTGCCCAAAAGCAGTTGCTCAGCAGCCAGCCTGGTGTCCAGGGGCTCTGTGTGTGCTGGCTGGGTCACACTCTGCAAGGTACCAGCCCATGGTACTGTAACCCCAGAGCCATGAGGACCTCCTCGGCTCCGTGCTATGGGCACTGTGCTCCCCAGAACACTGCTCAGGTCTGGTTGGCTGCACTGCTCCTCTGCCTGCTCTGCAACCTGTCACCGCTGGCATCCCTGGGAGATGTGTGCCCAGACGCCCCGGAGGAAGCCAATCCCTGCTGATGCTTTTGCCAAGGGGCCCCATGGAAAGTGGGGGGGCTCCCACACCAGACCAGCACCGTGCCTTGCACTGGCCCCATGAAATCTAGGGAGATTTCACGGTGGCTGCACCCTGCCCCAGCAGCCTGGCCTCTCACCACCACCGCAGGCAACATGGCACATCAAAACCTGTCCCCTTCCCGAGGAAAAACCCCATGGGTGGGAAAAGCCCCTTATGCAATGGGGCCAGGGCACTGAGTCAGGGTGCAGCCAAAGCTGTGTCGGGCAGAGCTGTTGCACTCCCACTGCCTTTCCAAGCTCTCCAGGAAACTTGGGCTGCTGTAACCTGGATCAGTCAGGCTGAAACACTCAGCTTTTCCTGGCCCTGCATTACTGAGCTCACACCTGGCCCCAAAGCTAATGAGATCCTGGTGCTGCAGTGCAGAAAATGTGTGTGGCTGGTGGGGGAAAGCAAGCTAGCTGGCTATAGACACGGCTCTACCTACAGCATTCCGTGTCTCTAGCTTTATTTTTTTTTGTTTGCATGCTGACTTTCCCACTGGCCACTTTTCTTGAAGCACGAGGCTGCTCCATCAGCGAGCACCAGTGTCCAGCTAAGAGCCAAGAAAGTGCCTTGCACAAGAAAAAAAGCAAACAAATGGCCCCCAAAATGCACGCTTTGCTTGGCTTCAGCAAAAGTTACAAACTAGCCGAAACCTTGCCCTGACTGCCAGGTGGAGCTTTGCTGCTAGATGGACCTGGTCCTAACCAACCATTTCCTTGCAAAGCTTATAGTAATGGCCTAACCCATCTCCTGCGTTTGGGCTCCAGCAGTGCCCAAAGTTAGTACTGAGTTACTAATGCCTTAAAAATGTACATTTTCATTTTTCCTTTGGAAAGATGCAAACAGTAGGGCCACAACTATACACCCACTGAGGAATAAACTGGTTTTTCAATTCATAGCTATAAACTTACAGTTAAAAAGTGACCATTTACAAAAATACAATTTATTGCTGACCCTACAGGCTTGTAACATCAGGTGTATTGTTGTGATCATACGTTTCAGGTTCACCAAATTGAAACATGACATAGCAAAAACACAAAGTTTGCCGTCATATGGTGTTTTATGCTCACTTGTTTTCATATATAGAAACATGTACAACTACATCACTCGAAACAAAACTACCAAAAAAAGAATGAGTAAGGATTCTTTGTCTGTAACCCGAAAAATATTTGGCTACTGGGAGTAAAAACCATATAAATGTATCTGCACTTGTTAACAAAAATAAAACAAGACAAGTATCTTACTAGCTGCGATGTGAGCAGGTATAACAACAGTAAGAAATTCAGGCAAAAGTGGTGTTACATAAATTAGCAGCATTATCCAATCTCCTGGAAAACAAAGAAAACTGTGGGACTGAGGTATAGAAAAAAGGAAAAAAAAAAAATTCCACAATGGACCTACTACAGTGAAACGAGTTATGTACATGGTAACCCAGCGGCGTCCTGCGGACCCGTACAGTCTGTGTATGTGCTCCCAACACTGAGCTTAAATTCACAGTGACTGTCAGCATTGAAGTCCTTAATGGAAAAGGGTTTTCTCCATTGCAAAGTAACCTTCATGGCAACCTGGTAACTAACCTTGCAGCCTGAAAGCCATTGCCTTCCAGTTGTACCGCACTGCTGAGCAAGAGCGTGTACAGCTGCCGGAGCAGCATCACCGACCGGCTGCGTGGAAATCCAGATCGGTTGCATGGAAATCCCAACCAACGAGGTGCCCCCGGAGCCATCCATCTCCGCTGGGGCCCGTCCCTCCAGCCACCATCTCCCCCACGGGGCCTGACCTCACATGTCCCGTGCTCTGACGGCGTGGTCCTCCCCTCTGCATGCGCCCGGGGTGCCCAGTGGCTGCACTCAAGGTGGTCCCTGCCTCCCTGGCCCGGCGTTCAGGGCAGCTGCATCTCGGGATGCAGGTCCGGCAGGTTGCAGGCCTGGCCCTGTGTGTGGCGGCTCTGCTGCTGCGGGTGGAGGAAGTAGCTCAGGGGGTTCTGCTGCGGGGTGTGGGGGGGATGCAAAACGCGGGGTGTCGGACCCCCAGGCACCGGCTCAGGACCTTGCATCTGTTGGGAAACACAAATTCGACAAGTCAGACCCACTGCATCGCCCTTCTGCTCTGTCTCTTGCTGCAGGGCTGATGGGTACCCAGGAGTACCAGTGCCAAGTCCTAAAGGCAGCCTTTGTGGACAAGCAGCTTGGGATGCTGGTACTATCACAGCATGTCTAACAATGCCTGGAGAGTACAGAGGGGAAGCAGGACCCATCCATTCTACCAGCCCTGCAGAGAGCCGAGCAGGAATGGAGACCTTCAAAAGCTACTCGGATAGGAGGCAAAATCCTCAGGATGTGCAACTTTCATCTTCCATGGGAAGGATCTTCAGGCAACCAATGAAGAGGTTGTAGAATGACCTTGTTCATGTATCACCCCATGGCTGGTACCCCAAAGACTTGGACTTGATGGTTTACTCCCCCTTAAAGGAATTGTGGTACCAAAGCCTGGTTTTCTGTTGCCCTGGAGCTATTTATCTCCCCCAGCATCATCATTCTGCTGTCCATATTGCAGGTCCTCAGGAACTCAGTGCAGCCTGTGAGCACATGTACCCAAAGCAGGGTGGCTCATGCCCACATTAGCCAACAACGATTCATTCCTTACCCTAAAGCCAGTTCTGCTGCATGGCTACTTTCAGCTGTACTCCTGCTTTGTTTTCTATGCTCTTTGCCTGGAGGACCACAACTTACGTTTGCCAACCAGGCAAGTCTTGGAGAGTGTGTTATTAATAGTTAATTTCAACCACTCCTCTCCTTGGCAGCATCATTGGTTTGGCGTGCACTGATGAAGCTGGCCTTTGAAAAACCAAAACCACCTTCTCCAGAGATTTATGTTGTGAAACACCCATTTATTTAAATCAAGCAGTGACAGCAGCTGACAAAAAGCCTTGCTATGCTGAGACATAACAGCAGGAGGTATGTTTTCGAAAGAGCTTATCCCTTATCATGTTTTGTATCTACAGCAAGATTCCCACCAGAGCTCCTCCTCAAGCAAGCTGTGTTTGAAGAACTGGCTATTTCTTCAGACTTTTAAGTGATAACTGAATTTGTTGGAAAATATGGCCTTGAATGGGTGCAGAGCCAGCCTAGAAAGGCTGAGCGCTTGAGTGCGTGCAGATACAATGGGAATGGACAATGTGCCAGTGTACTGATGAGGTTTGATTACCCAGCTAAACCCCGTTTCCTCAAAAAAACCCAGTCCAATCCCAAAGGCATCCTTGTGCATCCTTAGAAACCTGTTCCAGCTCCATTACCTGAAGGTAGAGACGGTGCTGCTGAACCTGTTGCTGTGGCCACTGGTGGAGATGAACCGGTGTGTTGGCCTGGTGGGATGTGAAGCTGGTGTGTGGGATCATCAGAGACGGGGAGAAAATAGGTGATGGGGCTGGAGGTCGGACAGTGCTACAGGTAACCGGTTGCATCTGTACTGGGGGAGGCAAGATCTGCTGTTCTGCAACGAATCTGCCATGAGGAGGAAAAATAAGGCATGAGAACCCAAACCCAGACCCACCACCAGAGCAGGCCTTGGAGAGCCCAGGTGCTGCAGGAACCAGACTGGAGCAGGGTTGTCAAACCACACAGAGCCTAGTGAAAGGGAGCCCCAGATTTCCCTCTCCCCATCACACATGGACTGGAACTGTAGAAAATGAAGTTTTTTAAGGCTGTACATCTCCATGACTTGATTAAGCATTTTAGGCTTTGCAAAAGCTATAAAACAGCTAAAAAATTTGTTTTAAAAGTGTTTTAGTGGTCATAAAGTTCTTTGTAATCAAAAAACATTCGAATTACTTTTTCTCCTAACCAGCTGAGCCTTTGCTACTTTTGAGATCGAGACTGTTTGTGTTTGTGTGATCACGCACAAGGTTTTCAAAGTCATTTTCAGCGCCATCAAGTGCCCTGCTAAAACATGCCCTGAAAACAAGGGCCAGCCAAGACTCACTTTCCTTGCTGCCTGCTGGCACTGCTCTGCGTGGACTGGCCACTGCTGTTGGTGGCAGGCATCATGGCTTGGATAGACTGATCCAACAGCATCCTGCAGTGGAAGAAAAAGAGAAGACGGTCAGGGAAGGGAGAGGTCCAACCTCATGCCTGTCAGTCTCCAGAAACCAATCCCTGAGAATCCTCCCTGAAAGCAGGCAAACCATCACCCTCAAAAAGAGCTAATGAAATGGAGTGCTTATTGTCACCTTGTCTAATGCACTGCAGAGGTGAGCTGAAACTTACTTAAATCTTCCATATATTAAATATGTTTTCTAGATGGTAAGACCTGTAGGCTTTGTCTTGTTCCCTTACACAATATTGTTATTGTGGGTCTACAAGAAAGATGGGGAGGGACTCTTTAACAGGGATTGTAGTGATTGGATAAGGGATAACCTTTTCAAACGGAAGATTAGATATTAGGAAGAAATTCTTCACTGTGAGAGTGGTGAGACACTGGAACAAGTTGCTCAGAGAAGTTGTGGATGCCCCTTCCAGTGTTCAAGGCCCGGTTGGACAGAGCTTTGAGCAACCTGGTCTAGTGGGAGGTGTACCTGCTCATGGCAGGGCAGTTGGAACTCGATGATCTTTAAGGTCCTTTCCCACTCAAACCGTTCTGCAGATACCTCCCTGAAAGGTGGTTCAATAATCTGAGGCAGTTGTATATATTTTATACACTTCCAGTGTGGTATAAAAGAGAAATGGTTTTGCCATGGCACTTGTCCTGGCTTGAAAAAAGACACTCTGAAGCTTCAGAACAAGCAGACACAGGTTTGGGAAAGGCTGTCCCTGCTAGTTTTTCCTGTCCTGTTTTTCCCTCTGACAGCAGCAGATGTCCAGAGGTTATTGAGCTACATGGACAATTTATGGACATATGAAGATAAAAGGATTTCAGGCTGCTGAGGGTACAGCATGGTGTGCACAGCACCCTGCTTGCACACACACCGGGCTCCCCACTAGCCCAGATCTCTGCCAGAGGCAACATCTCTACGTCCCTGCTGTGGCACCCAAGGACCATCACCCTGCTGAGCCCAGATGTGTCTGCCCTTCCCACTGCCATCAGGATGGTCTCAGCAGGTTTGTGTCTGTACCTGAGGCTCCTGTCCTGGCTGTAGTCAGACTGCGGTTGTCTTTCGCTGCTGTCAGTCGGCATCTGCGCTGCCACCGTAATGGGATGCGTTTGTGAAAACACCATGGGGTTGTTGTAGAGGGACACTGAAATGCTTGTCTGCCCCGACAGACATGTCTGCTGGGCTTGGTTTCCTCTCATCAGGTGCTGCTGCTGCACCTGCAATGAAGGCACGTGTAAGTTTTTAAAGCTCCCTAAGAGAAGGCTAAAAATAACTGCTTCCAGTGCGCAGATGGGAAAAGGAGAAGGAGCAGTAGGATATTCACCCTGATTACAGCAGTAGGAACAGTATAGCTTATCAGGACAACCAGCTTGTTTGCATTTAGTGCCCCTGCACATCAATCGCCAGTGGCAGGAGCAGATGGTCTCTTGAGAAATCAGAGCACAAGGGTAAGGGCACGCAAGACTCAAGGGAGAAGAGACCAGCTTAAGAGGAAGGAGGAGTGCAAATCTGAAGTCCCCAAGCAGAGCATCTCATCTGTCCTTTAAAGCAGTAGTTTTGGGCTTTTTTGCTTTGGACACCTCAATTCTTTCCTAAGGAGATGTGACCATCTAGTGGATTTAGGTCTAGTGATGACAAACTTGTTTTTCAAAGCTGCCTTCCAAGACTTCTCAGGCAGAAGAAAATTAATCTTTTAAAATTGTGCCTACTTCCCCATGTTATGAAGCCACAACTCTCAATGGCTACAAGTGAACATCATATTGCAATCACAAACAGAAGCTCAAACCTCCCACTCAGTTCCTCTCTGGTCACCAGGATGGTTCTAGCAGTCCCAGAGTTTAATGCTTTTAGGCTACTTGGCTTTTACTTTTACAGTTGAATGACATCATTTGCAACTGACTCTTGACATGAATTCCGCAATATCAGCCACGGAGTAAAACCAGCACAGAGGAGATGCATGGGACCATGGGGAGGGGGGGGACAAGGCAGGCAAGTATTTAGAAGCCAGCAAAGGGGATGATAAAGACACCAAAGCAGACAGTGACCTGGGTGGCCGTGCCGCAGGTGTCCCTGAGGAATTGGTGCGGTGATGGCAGGTGGGTGCTGCAGTAGTGCTTTGTCCCCATAAGGCCTTGCTGTTGGGTCTTCTTGGCTGTGGTCTGCCTGGGCGTCCCTGGCGGTGGTCTCCTGGGGCTTGGGTGCTGCACATTGTTAAAGACGATGGGGATCGGCTGCTGCATCAGCATCTTTAAATAAGAGACATATGAATTGCCACAGCTCGTACAGTGGCTGCACTGCCTGGGAGATACTGTGTCTGGCTTCCAGGCTGTCATTTTCAGCAAACAGAACACTGCAGCAGTAACATCTCTAAATCCAGAGGCAAAGTGAACCACAAATAATGTAAAATCAAATGTCAGCATGTGCCCAAGTATTTATTTAGAGTCACCTGTTGGGTTTTGCCGGAATGGCACTGGGGATCCAGCAGCACTAACTAGCCACGGAACCACCGAGCTTTTTGTGCAGGTGGCACTTCAGACTAGCTTGGGATTGTTTCTTTCTGAATCAAGAAAATTATTGATTCAATACTCGAGCAGATACTGACACCACTGCTCCCTCAGGAGATGCTTACTCCCATATCTGAGACCAAACTAGCAATTCTGCCCCTGTACTCAGTGCTGGTGAGGCCGCACCTTGAGTACTGTGTTCAGTTTTGGGCACCTCAATACAAGAAAGACATTGAGGGGCAGGAGCAGGTGCAGAGAAGGGCAATGAAGCTGGTGAAGGACCTAGGGCACAACTCTTACAAGGTGTGGCTGAAGGAACTGGGGTTGTTTAGTCAGAAGAAAAGGAGGCTCAGGGGTGACCTTATCTGAGAGGAGTTTGTAGAGAGGAGGGTGCTGGTCACTTCTCACAAGTCACAACTGATAGGACAAGAGGAAACGGCCTCAAGTTGTACCAGGGGACGTTTAGGTTGGATATTAGGAAAGATTTCTTCACTGAAAGGGTTGTCAAGCCCTGGAACAGGCTGTCTGGGGAAGTGGTTGAATCACCATCCCTGGAGGTGTTTAGAAGTCACATAGATGAGGTGCTGAGGGACATGGTCTAGCAGTGGACTTGGTAGAGTTAGGTTAAGGGTTAGACTTGATGATCTTGAAGGTCTTTTCCAACCTAAATAAACCTAAACTATTTATCCAGAGCTCATTTCTAAATGCTTTTGCCACTGACAACTTTGTTACTGATCTGTGCGCTCAAAGGAGAAGCAAACCCTTGTGGGTTTGGGAACCCCGGGGCAGTGGCTACCTGCAGGTTGGAGTCCTGCACTAGCTGGAGCTGTTCCTTGATGACATGGAGCTCTTCTTGCTGTGTCTTGATGTCAGCTTGCAGTATGCGAGTCCTCTCTTCCAGCTGCTCCTTCAGCTGATGCATCATCCCCAGCTGGGTCGGGAAATGGTACACTGGCTGTGAAGAACAGAGAACAAGAACACAGGGTAGGACTAGTCCTGCTGCCCATGGTCATAGTGATGCTGGCTTCAGAAAATACGATGCCATAGAAAATACAATGCTGACAAAAAATAGCCACTGCACATTTAACCAAAGTACCACTGTACTTCCAGAGCAGTAGCACAACTGGTTCACAGTCAGCACCTCACTCTGGATCTTGCGCCATTAAATTTCTGTGCAGATGTCGTGTCTATGCACAGGACTCCCCTGTTCCTTTAGTAGGACACCCTGCTGATTTTGGACTACTTGCGTTTTGTGGCAGACACTGCATGCAAACCCTTGCCACATCTCTAGGCTGGGCTTTCAATTGTGCTGCTAATTATATTTGCCAAACACCAGGCCCATGTTAGGCTGTAATCATGCCCTGGGATCCATCTTTCACACCTACACTGGATGTGTTAAAACACTGTATTAATAGTCCAAATGTTGTGTACACTGACCTCAAAGCTTTGTGATGATGGGCCTCATCGTTATGGTTTATGACTCCCACATTTTTCTCATGTTTTTGGGGTCTTTTTCTTCTTCTTCTGCCCTAACTCAAATCTTCCATGATATCCCCTTCCCCTACCAGGGCAATAAAACTCTTCAGCATCCTATCAACCTATAATTAGCCACTAGCAATCCAGAGATGAGCCTTCAGCAGCCCTCAATGGCTTTGACAAGTGTAATCCTTCTTCTAAGATACTTCCTTGGGCATCCTACCGGCTGTCTCCTCACTAAAATAAGTGGTTGCAATAATATAGTTGCAGGTAAATCTCAGTAACAGCATCAGAAAAGGCACGGAAACCTTGCCCCCACGCTGGGACCAGCCAGCAAGGAGGTAAGAGCAGTGAACTGGAGCCACCATGTCCACTCCACTGATTGGGAATACCAGCGTGCTTAACAAAATAAACCACATACCATCACAGCGTGCTGAGAGGGGACTGCCGGCTGAGCCACGGGATGCTGAGGGAGATGTTCACCAGGGGCTTGAGGAGTTGCTATGGCCTAGAAATGAAAACTTTGCCTTACTGTAGGTCCATAGCACCTCTAGTGCAGAGCTGATGTGATACCAGTGATGAACAAGTGCAGGAAATTAGACATGGAAATCTTAGGATGAGTCTGAAGGGAGAATTTAAGCTCCTGCATGCCCCTTGTTAATTGCAAATCCTCACTGGCAGCATCCATTTTTGGACAATGACCATTTCACATACATAAACCCCAAGAAAAGTGGGCTTGCAGCGTGAGAACATGGTTGGCCTGGAAGAGCAAACTGAATCCTGAAAGGAGGCAGCAGAGGAGCCTCTAGCAGCTCTCCACTGGCTCTGCCAGCCAGCAGCGTTCCCCACAGCCCTGGAAATCCCACGCTTAGGCCCAGCACACTCAGAGGTGAGGATCCAGCCTCTCTGAGTGTGAGATCAAGGCTTGTCAAGATCATCTCTTTATGGCATCAGATAGGCTTTTGCTTGCTGGGACCACCAACCTGAGTGCTTCCAGCTGATGCCAGCCGCAGGGCTGCCTTCTCCACCTGCCCCGCTGGCACTGACGACCGAGTGGGAGTGCTGGTGTCCGTGTGTCGCAGGGATGACGTGGCTGGAAAAGAGACGGTTTACTGTGATACAGCAGACCCATGCCTGGGTACTCTGGTTAAGTCTGAACTCTGCATATGCAGATGAGCAGCAACCCAAATGCTGTCAAACTGGGTCCCCAACCTGCTTCTCCATGGTCCTTCCACTCCCTGGCTGACTCCCAGGGTTCCCCTCTGATCCTAATGCCCTGTTTCAGTCTTATGTCCATGAGTGTCTCCAGATGAGTTTTCCCACTCTCCCCCAGCAAGTATTCCAAGAAAAGCCCCCTGAGTTGCTCCTACCGACATGGGTAGGGCATGCACACATGGGCACTGTGGTCACCTTGCTACTGCCCCCAGGGCAGGGGGTCACTCCTGGGAGCTGGGATGAAGCTGCCAGCAAGGCCAGCAGCCTCCTGCACTCCTTCATAGAATCACAGAATGGTTTGGGTTGGAAGACACCTTCCAAGGTCATCTAGTCCAACCCCCCTGCAGTCAGCAGGGACATCTCTAACTAGATAAGGCTGCTCAGAGTCCCATCAAGCTTGGCCTTGAACATCTCCAGGGATGGAGCCTCCACCACCTCTCTGGGCAACCCCTTCCAGTGTTCCACCACCCTCATAGTAAAGAACTTCTTCCTAATGTCTAATCTAAATCTCCCCTTCTCTAGTTTAAAACCATTGCCCCTTCTCCTAACATCACATGCCCTTGTAAAACACTCCCTCCCAGCTTCCTTGTAAGCCCCCTTCACCAGGGACCAAACTACCCCATAATAAAAGTTTTGCCAGTGATGTTTGGGGCTCAACCAAATTGCTTCATCATAGCAAGTCACCTCCTGACCCCTGAGCCGCAGAAAACAACTACAACCTTCAGGTGGTGGCAAACAGGGGGAAAGCTGCTCTGACACTGGCAGTGGGCTAAGAGGGAGACGGCAGCACGCGACCACGGCTCTGCTGCCGCACCACGACTTGTTATGGCACAGTACGGTGGTCCCGGTGCTGAGCATCCCACTCCCACCCCAACTGGGTCACTCCCAGCTGAACCCCAGTGTTATGGAGGCTGCTCTGTCCTCCAGCCTGCTCCTCGTCCCACGCTGGGCTTCTCGTGGCCCTGCTGGCACCTACACGCGGAGTCGGAGAGAGCCGTGTGCGAGGAACGGCGGGAGCTGTGCGACGACAACGACACTCCCTCACGGCTGGCATCCTGGCTGCTGCCGCATTGCCCCACGTCCAGGTAGCTGCTGTGACTCTGTGGGGAGTGAAGCACAAGTGGTGAGATGGTCAGCAGGAGAAAATGGCACTGGAAGAGACTTCCACCTCCCTGGCCATTTGTCTGCAGAAAAAAATAAGGGACTGGGTGCTGAGGGCCAGCGCTGCAGCACTGCTCCACCAAACCCTGGTGCAGGATTCGCTCTGCCCCTCAGTGTCCACCCTTGAGCCTTCAAGGCTTCCAGTGCAGACAGGACCCCCAGGATCCCACCCCAGGCAGCCCTGGCTTTGAGGTGATGCCACACGTTTCTGTCCCAGGACACCCGTCTGACGGCAGTGAGCGGCGGTGGGGGGACGCACCACAGGTCAGGCAGACCCTGTGAGGATTGCTGGCCATGCCCCCGCTCTGGCCTGCCACACTCCTGCCCATGGAGCCGTGTGCAAATGGAAATATGCTTTTATAATAAGCTTCCTTCTGCCTGATTTCTTCAGGGATGTCACAGTTCGTTGGCCGTGGCACACTGAGGAGTGGTGGCAGAGGTAGCGGATGATGGCAGCAGGAGGGGCTGGCTGAGGAATGGTTTTATTCACTGCAGAGAGGGAGGGAGATGGCTGGGAATGGACATGGAGCAGCAGCATGGGGACATCAGCTGCAGCCCTGGGAGAACCTACAGCAAACCGCTCCCGAGGGGGGACAGGTACTGGGCAATGCTGAGAGCTACAGCCCTGCTCTCCTCCCTGGAGAAGGCTGTTCTGGGCAGGAACCTGGCAGCACAGCTGCAGAGGGGAACAGCCTAAGCTAGTGAATATTAACGGCTTTGGAGCTGTTGCATCAAGATGACAGATGCCACCTGGCACATGGTTTATGGTAAATAGCCCATAACTGTTGGGTAGCAGGAGACTGTTTCACCTGCAGCACATGGGTGAGGATGATGGCTGTGCCATCACCCTCCTCATGCCTCCCAGGGAGCTCCCCAGCTTCTCACTCCCCTCCAAAAGATCAAGCAAAGGGAGTGATCACTGCCTCTTCTCCACCTGCCTTACACCAACAGATATAGCTTAAGGTCTGCAGAAAAATATCTCAGCTATCATGTGGAAAGGTGAAAGAGACACAGAAGTGTGCTGTGGTGACAGAAGCACTTGTCTGCAGGATGGTCCTTGCTCAAGTGCAAAAGGTCTCTGGGACAGCTTCCACTATATATCCAATAAACGCTTCTATAAAATAATGTCTGAAGAGCAATGAGGATAATGGAGTGATAATTACACAACAATCCATTTGAAACTACTTGTCTTATTTGTGAACTACTGAGAGGAAGAACTTAAAAGTCATTAAAACGATCCTGTTAATTGGGCAGCTGTGTTGGGATGCCAGACTGGTCCAAGCCATGGAAATTCTTGCTCTGGTCACAATCCTACACTTGACATGATCCTGCCCAGTAGTGTAAACAGAGCTGAAATCTGGAATAAGTGTTTTCCCTTCACTTCCAATCTTTGTCTGAGCATCAGGGACAAGCTGGCACTAACAAAGCAGGTACCATGTGGTACTGCCCTGCACTTGGGTCCTCTGCGCCTACTCATGGTGGTACAGCAGTCTAGCCACCAGCTTTTCTGCTGCTGAACTGAGCTGGTTTAACCTACCATTTGTGTAACAGTCTCAGAAAGATAACAAATAGCAGAACAGCAGCAATGCAAGTGCTGAATTTGCAGTTATATGGCTGAACCAAGATGGGCAGTTTAGAGCCACGCATTGGAAAACTTCCCAAGGTCTGCTTGAGTCATAACTAACTGAAGGCTTGGAAGGAGATGGGAGTAAAGGGGAAGGAGAAGAAAGAAGAGCTATTTTCCTAAGAGCAGTAAGTGAGTACTCAGTTTGGTTTAAACACCTACACATTCAACTGTGAGGGGACATAATACCTTTAGAGAAGAAGATGCTAGTTCAATTGATGACTCTTCAAGACCAAGATCTCTCCTTCTTTCAGCTCGAACTTCTGCATAACTAAAAAAAAACCCCAAAACACCCCACATTTTAAAATAAATTTTTTTAGTCTAGATATTGTTTACTCTACAGTAACTACCCTACCATACAGGTCACTGTGGAGTTTTCATGTTGAGTCACAAGCTTTGCACAGCACTCTCACACACTCTCTCATGTACAAGGTACTCTGAGGAACATCATCACACAGCCTTGTGATCTGTGAACAACTGCACATGCTGAATATCCACAGATTAAAAACAACATTAGTGAGACCTAAGCCAGTGCCTTGGGCAGGAGGAGGTCAGGTCCCCTCTTTCTGGGGGTGCAGGCAGCACCGTGCAGTGTGCTACATCAGAGTTAACATCCCTTGCGCCGTTGGAAGCTCTGAACACAAACTGATGGCTGCCCAGGTGCAATGAGAGGTGCAGGAATCCCCAGGGATGTGCCTCTAAAAGTGTATATTTGCTTTCCTTACTGTTTTTTCTCTTAATGAAATATTTACAGTAAACAATGCCACATGATTCACCAGTGGGGTAAACTGCAGAGGATGTTTTAAAGACTCCCTGAGCACTTGTGCATCATGGGCACTGAAAGGTGCCAGAATTTAGGGTACTGAAATATTAATGAGCTCCGTGGAACGCAAGAGAAGTTGCTGAACTGAACTCACTTATGTCATTGGAGGCCATGAATTTTCCTGAAACGGTGTTTTAATTTGTGTGTTTCAATAATATTCTAAACTTTAAATATTCGAAACCTTTAATATTCTGAACCTTCTAAATAATATTCTAAATCTTAACTGTATGAGACAGAATTGAACTTCAAAATCTGTCTAGGACTGTGTCAGTAGGTTTAAGAGGCACTGGAAGCAGAAAGAAGAAACAAGTTCACAAACAATAAATTCAGAGCTCCAAGTGAAGCCGAATTCCCTGAAGGATGGCAGAAGCAGCACAACTCAGAAGCAATCTCTCTAACATTTCTTACGATAACACTTGACGTGCAGCTGATATCAGCGCACACAGCTCTAACCGCTTACACCTGCTCAGTGGTGAGAGTTGTTCCCTGCCTGTGTTTCAGAATATAGAGAAGAATCCCAGTTTACTAGAGCTTGTTCTTCCAAATGTGTGACAAGAAAAAGGGGGACCAGAAAAAAATTTCACAGATTGACTCCCAACGGTAAAGAAAGACGCAGTGAGCAACATGTTTCCTCATGCTAATAGAACAAACCAGTACACCACTAGTTTTTTAAGCCCTTCATTAAATATATTCTCTCTCTTAACACAATCTTTTTTGAGCTGACAGTGGGAATCAAGCAGATTCTCCTCCAGAAGGTGCATATCACAGAGCATCCCACGCACCCTTCCAGCCCTGGTTTGCAACCTAGCACCAGCAGCTTCCCACTAGAGGGGGATGCTGGGCTGCATTTCAAGTGAGGAATAAGGCTCGCAGGACAGCACTAACTTCAACTCATTTAAAGCTCTGATCAAAAGGTTTTGCTGGAGACGTATGGTCCCATTCACCTCCATAAAGCTGTCTGATTCTTCACAGCTTTCATTCTTCCTATGGCCATCTCATTGCTAGGGATAAAAGGGGAATGTAACACACTGATAGACTTGGCCAACGGTGGCTTCCAGGCTTCTGGCCTGGTTGCCAAAAAAAAAAAACCAAACAAAAAACCCAAACCCACCCACCACATATATGCTTTTCCCCATGTTCCCTGTCATAATAGTTGTATAGAATTACACACCATCCTATTGTGTCAATATGCACAGCAAATATTTGGCCAACACAAAAGAGAACTAGAAAAAATAATGGATGAGCACATGGGACATAACATTGTGAAGTGTTTGGTGCTTGCTCCTACCTAACTACCAGGTGAGTGCAAACAATGAACTCGGGTTTGGAATTCCACTGGTGGTAGGTGATGTAGTAGTGTGTCTGCAACCATATCCACTGCTGGCCTTTGGTCAGGAACCGATAGTAACAGGACTTTCCTTTTCCAAACTGCATCACTATTAAACAAAAAAGAGAGGAATTTATACCAAACAGAAATTTCACGGTGATCAGAAAAACCACTCAGTCCCAAACCCCTCCTGCAACCTGCTGCTGCACTAAAATAGCTGCTGTGGCTTTATAAACATGACAGATGACACACAACCATATCCTGAGCTTTTATTTGGGTTCTTTTCTGCTGTTGATTTTCAAGAATGCACTTCGCTATTTTGAGATTGTTCTTACAACTAGTAATTGGCATAACCTTATAACTAGCTATGTTCTTGTAACTTGTTCATGGGCTCCTCTGAAGTAAGCATAAATAACATTAATTAAACAAAGTATTGACCTTTCACAAGTACATGAGAATGCACTTCAAAGCCAGGGGGCTTGAAGTCAGGATCCCAGAGAGGTGGTGGAGACCCCATGCCTGGAGTCATTCAAGGGCAGGCTCGATGAGGCTCTGAGCAACCTGACCTAGGTAGAGATGTCCCTTCTGTGTAGTGAGGTTGGACTAGATGACCTCTAGAAGTCCCTTCCAGCCTAAAACATTCTATGATTCTATGACGCTGAAGTCAGGATCCTGATAATAGCACAAAACAGTAAGATCATGGTATATTAGCAGTTTAATGGAGAGTTTTCTTCCGAGAGATGACCTAAATACACCAGACTGCTACATATTATCAGGCAATGTCCAGGAAAATCTCAAGTGGTGCAATACAACTAGAAAATAATGAGGGGAACTATATTAAATAACCACAATAATTGTTCCCAGACTGCTGGGAGTACAAAAGGAAACATGCTAACTTAAAATACCCATAATTAATGCAAAGTAAAATACAAATGTGGTTTAAGCAAACCCATTTCACTTCACAACAGGCAAGATGCCTGCCCGCAGTGGTCAACCTGACGAATGCAAACTTATCAAGCCGCACTAACTCAAGTACTTTTACTCACCTGCACACCTCTACTTTATTAAATATTAGGACTAACTTCTTTAGCAATCCCAGTAACAGTGATGGGCTTTAGATGAAGCACTAAGCAAAGGTCTTCTGGCTCACATGCCATGCTGGGACTCA